>JANZXP010081189.1:0-29856 GCA_027576715.1 Erythroxylum flavicans
ATGTATCACACCAATCCTAGTACATGTAGGATTCTAAGACAAGATAAACCTAATCTGAATTTAACAAACTAATCCTAGTTGTAGCAAAAATCTAAGTCATGCTAATCCCACTTGAAATAGCATTGTAAGACTTAATTACAATTCAAACTCTAACTAATCAAATATAATCCAAATCTGATCTAAAGACATTTAATTAGTTTAAACACAACCAAAGCCTCCCTAACATAGGATTTCGACCATACTAAGAAAATATAACCAGACAAACCAATACTTAAGTCTTGAACATGATTCATGGCCCAAACATGTAATCTTTAAGAATATGTCCAAGAATGCACAACCCAAACATGTAATCTTTAAGATTGGTTTAGTCTTCCATAACCTTGATACAATGGGTCAAGATTGGATCTACCTCTTCTAAGCCTAACTTGAATAGCTTGTTCTTAAATGGTGAATACTTTAATTCGACCCAATTGTCCAAATCTGTCTAAGTTTTGTGCACCAATCCTTGCATGGCTTCCTTAATCTTCTTGGATCTTGATCTTGTGATTGGCCCACTAGGAACATATAATGGATCATTGGCAGCAACTTGTCCACCTTTGCAACATGCTTCCCACGTGAATCTCCATGAAATCCTCCATCCACGGTAGCAAGCTTTCCATCAAAAACATGTTGCCCTTGGTTCTCATCAAGATGAGTAGAAGACAACCTTCAAAACCAAAGGAGGACTTTATGAACGAATGGTTAAGCCTTGTGGACTATCAAATGCATCAAGAACCTTCATGCAATTGATGAATAAGGTATTAAAACGTTTCTTGGGCAAATTTGTAGTGGTTTATTTTGACGATATACTTTGTATGTCATTGTGAGAACGACCATGTGAGCCATCTTAGACAAGTGTTTGAAGTATTGAGGAAGCATAGGTTATATGCCAAGATGGAGAAGTGAGTTTTTTTATGAAGAGTGTAGTGTTTCTTAGGTATGCCATGATGGGAGATAGTATTATGGTTGACCAATCCAAAGTGGATGTAATTCGAAGTTGGCCAAAACCTAGATCCATCAGTGATCTTAGGAGTTTTCATGGTTTGGCATCATTTTATTGAAGATTTGTGCTAAATTTTAACACCCTTATGGCTCCTCTGACTTAATACACGAAGAAAGGCAGTTTTTAGTGGACTAAAGAAGCAAATGATGCGTTTGAGATGATTAAGATAAAGCTTTACAAAGCAACCATGCTAGCCTTACCTAATTTCAACAAATTTTTTGATGTCGAGTGTGACATGAGTGGGGTCGAATTAGAGCAATACTTACTCAAGATAAGAGGTCGTTAGCTACTTTAGTGAGAAGCTCAATGAATCATGGAGGAGATATAGTACGCATGAAAAGGAGTTTTATGCCATTCTTAGAGTGTTAGACTTTTGGAATCATTACCTAAGGCCAAATCAGTTTGTGTTGCATTCGGATCATCAAGCACTCAAACTTATCAATGGCCAACATAAAATAATCTCAAGGCATGCTGAGTGGGTTGAGTTTCTTCATTCCCTTTCATTTGTATCTAAGTCTACTAAGCAAGGGAGTACTAATGTGGTGACTGATGAGTTGTCAAGAAGACACTCAATTCTTACCATTCTAGATGCTAGAATATAAGCAAGGGGGTATGTTGAAGGAACATTATAAGTTTAATGCGGAGATGGCATCAATCATGGCTAAATGCACTAAGGGTAGTTTCAAAGAGTATGTTTTACATGATGGATTTTTGTTTAAAGGCAACAAACTTTCTATGCCTAGTGGGAGTTTTAGAGAATTACTAGTGAGGAAAGTGCAGGGAGGAGGACTTGTTGGTCATTTCGAGGTAACTAAGACTTTGGAATTTCTTAAGGAGCAATTTTATTGGCCAAAGATGCTTGGGGATGTACAAACCATTGTCGCTAGGTGTGGTGTTTGTCAAAGAGCCAAAAGCCATTTAAAACGTGGTATGTATAATCCATTGTCAATTCCACTTCAACCATGGGAAGATTTAAGTATGGACTTCATTGTTGCCTTGCCAAGAACTCAAAGAGGTAAAGATTTTATTTTGGTTGTTATAGATAGATTCTAAAAAATGGCACATTTTTTTGCATGCAACAACACTCATGATGCATCCCATGTGGTTGCATTATTTTTCAAAGAGATTGTGAGATTGCATAGGTATGTATACTCCATTGTCGATGCCAATTCAACCATCGGAAGATTTAAGTATGGACTTCATTGTTGCCTTGTCGAGAACTCAAAGAGTTAAAGATTTTACTTTCGTTGTTGTGGATAGATTCTCAAAAATGGCACATTTTATTGCATGCAACAAGACTTATGATGCATCCCATGTAGTTGAATTATTTTTCAAAGAAATTGTGAGATTGCAGGGTATTCCTAGAAGCATTGCGTTGGATAGGGATTCTAAATTCCTTAGCCATTTTTGAAGATCTTTGTGGAGTTGATTGGGTACTAAGCTTTTATTTAACACATCTCACCACCCCTAAACAGATGGAAAAACTAAACTTACCAATAGAACTTTAGGGACTATCCTAAGAACCTTGATGAGTAAAAGTTTGAGGGATTGGGACGTCAAATTAGCCCATGTCGAGTTTGCCTATAATTGGTCTCCTAGTGTTACAACCAGCTATAACCCATCTGAAGTACTTTATGGCCTTAAAATCCCATCACTCCCTTTGAGTTGAGTGCTTTGCCTCTTGATATACAAGTTAGTCTTGATGCTAAAGAGAAAACTAAAGCCATGAAGAAGTTGTATGAGTCTATTAAAGGCCAAATAGCCAAGGCTTATGAAGTTTATAAAAGGAGAGCTACTAAGCATAGAAAACCCAACCATTTCCAATCTAGTGATCTTGTGTGGGTACATTTGAGAAAAGAAAGATTTCCCTCTAAGAGAAATGGCAAGTTGGCATCTAGAGTCGATGGCTCCTTTGAAGTTCTCAAGAAGATTGGAGACAATGCGTACAACATTGACTTGCCATCCAAATTTGGCAATGCCTCAGTTACTTTCAACATTGGAGATTTTTCTCCATATTTTGAAATGGAGTGCTTTGGATTTGAGGACCATTTCTCCTTACTCAGGGAGGATGATATGAAATCAACCCAAGCGAGTGAAGACAATTCGACCCAAGTTTTAAATGAAGTCTACAAGATTGTCAATGGAGTGCTCAAGGTCAGGTCTAAGAAGTATCCAAGACAATTTTTGTCAGCCCAACCCATAAGCAGCAAGCATCGAAAGTCCCAATTCTATCAAACCCACATTTTGGTTGTCATTTGATCTAAATTAGAGAAGATCATGCAAATTGATGGGTATTAAGGAAATTGTCCCAAAGCATTAAATGGGCATTAAGGAAATTTGTCCTAAAACATTAAATCGATATGGCTTTTGTTATTTTTAATGGTGGATGAATTTTGGCTAATATTTAATTGTAACTTTTGTTATGTCCCATGTAAGTTTCATCACCCACTCATATTTAGCCGATGTAAAGGCCATTCTCTCATTTTTCAAAAGAAGACGCGTGAATTTGATGAATGGAAAGACCAAGAAGCTTGAGTTCTTGTTTTGTCTTTTCCTTTATCCAAGTTTGGCCTAACTTGGTGGTGGATAATTCAAGTTGGTGGTGTTTCCTTTATGCTTAGGTAATTGATGGCCTTCTATTCTAGTAATTTTAATTTATCTTGTGATTGATTTGTTTGAAATTAGGTTTGTAGTGTTCTTGAGTATTTCTTACTAAATTGAGATCAATAGATGAATGAAAGTGATTTAAATGCAAGAATGAGATGTTATGCATATAGGAAGGCCATGTTGATTACGTTGAGAGAGTTTTGTGGTGTTGGTAAAACTAATTTGGTGGGATTTGAAGTTGTTTTCTAGTTGTTCTAAGTGGCTTAATGCATGGTCAGACTAAATCTTGAAGTAGTTTGTTTTGTTTCATACCAGATGGCATTATGGTTGACCAATCCAAAGTGGATGCAATTTGAAGTTGGCCAAAACGTAGATCCATCATTGATGTTAGGAGTTTCATGGTTTGGCATCATTTTATAGAAGATTTGTGCACACTTATGGCTTCCATGATTGAATGTATGAAGAAGGGTATTTTTGAGTAGGCTAAAGAAGCAAATGAAGCCTTTGAGACAACTAAGAAAAAGCTTTGCAAAGCACCCATTCTAGCCTTACCTAATTTCAACAAAGTTTTTGTAGGTGAGTGTGACGCAAATGGGGTTCGAATTGGGGCAATACTTACTCAAGATAAGAGACCATTAGCTTTAGTGAGAAGCTCAATGAATCACAAAGGAGATACAGTACGTATGAAAAGGATATTTATGCCATTGTTAGAGTCTTAGACCATTAGAGTCATTACCTAAGGCCAAAATAGTTTGTGTTGCATTCGGATCATTAAGCACTTAAGTTTATCAATGGCCAATATAAACTAAACTCAAGGCATACTGAGTGGGTCGAGTGTCTTCATTCCTTTTCATTTGTGTCTAATTATAAGCAAGGGAGTACTAATGTGGTGGTTAATGAGTTGTTGAGAAGGTACTCAATTCTTACCATTCTAGATGCTAGAATTCTTTGGTTTAGTATGTTGAAGGAATAATATAAGTTTGATGAGGAGATGGCATCAATCATGGCTAAATTCACTAAGGGAAGTTTCAAAGATTATGTGTTGCATGATGGATTTTTGTTTAAAGACAACAAACTTTGTGTGCCTAATGGGAGTTTTAGACAATTAATCATGAGGGAAGTGTGTGGAGACTTTGGAAGCTTTAAAGGAGCAAATTTATTGGCCAAAGATGCTTGGGGATGTACAGACCATTGTCGCAAGGTATGATGTTTGTTAAAGAGCCAAAAGCCATGTTAAACTTGGTGTGTGTACTCCATTACCGATTCCACTTCAACCATGGGAAGATTTAAGTATGATCTTCATTGTTGCCATGCCGAGAACACATAGAGGTAAAGATTTCATTTTGATTATTTTGGATAGATTCTCATAAATAGCTCATTTTATTGCATGCAACAAGAATCATGATTTATCCCAAGTGGTTGAATTATTTTTCAAAGAAATTGTGAGATTGCATGGTATTCATAGAAGCATTGTGTCATATAGGGATTCTAAATTCCTTAGTCATTTTTGGAGATCCTTGTAGTCGAATGGGTACTAAGCTTTTATTTAACACATCTCACCATCCCCAAACATAGAAACAAACTGAAGTTACTAATAGAACTTTAGGGACTATCCTAAGAAACTTGATGGGGTAAATGTTTAAGGAATTGGGACATGAAATTAACCCATGTTGAGTTTGCCTATAATCGGTCTCCTAGTGTTACAACTGGCCATAACCCATTTAAAGTACTTTATGGCCTTAATCCCATCACTCCCTTTGAATTGAGTGCTTTGCCTCTTGATATACAAGTTAATCTTGATGTTAAAGAGAAGGCTAAATCTATGAAGAAGTTGCATGACTTTGTTAAAAGCCAAATAGCCAAGGCTAATGAAGCTTATAAAAGGACAACTAATTAGTATAGAAAACCCACCCATTTCCAACCTAGTGATCTTGTGTGGGTACATTTGAGAAAAGAAAGATTTCCCTCCAGGAGAAAAAACAAATTGGCATCTAGAGTTGATGCTTATTTGAAGTTCTTGAGAAGATAGGAGAAAATGTGTGTAAGATTGACTTGCTATCCAAATTTGACAATGTCTCAGTTACTTTCAACATTGGAGATTTATCTCCATATTTGTAAGATGGTGTGCTTGTGGATTTGACGACAAATCCACTTCAACCTAGGGAGGATGATGTGAAATCAGCCGAAGTGAGTGAAAATAGTTAGACCTAAGTTTTAATTGAAGTCTATAGGATTGTCAGTGGAGTGCTCAAGGTCCAAGAAGTGTCTAAGACCATTTTTGACAGCCTAGCCCATAAGAAACAAGCATGGAAAGGCACAATTCTATCAAGCCCACGTTTTGGTTTTCATTTGATCCAAATGACAGAAGATCTTGCAAGTTGATTGGTATTAGGGGAATTATCCAAAAGCAATAAATGGGTGTTAACGAAATTTGTCCTGAAGCATTAAATAGGTATGACTTTTGCATTAAATGGGTATGGCTTCTGTTATTTTGAATGGTGGATGACTTTTGGTTAATATTAATTGTAACTTTTGATACTTCCCATGTGAGTTTTGTTACCCACTCATGTTTAGCCTATATAAAGGCTACTCTCATTTTGTAAAAGAGGACTCGTGAATTTGATAAATAGAAAAGCCAAGAAGATGGAGTTCTTCTTTTGTGCTTTCCTTTATCTAAGTTTTGCCTAACTTGGTGGTCAATAATTCAATCTGGTGGTGTTTCCTTTATTTTTGGGTTATTGTTGGCCTTCTATTCTAGTAAGTTTAATTTATTTTGTGTTTGATTTGTTTCAAATTTGGTTTGGTGTGTTCTTGAGTATTTCTTGCTAAATTGAGATCAATGGATGAATGAAACTGATTTGAATGTAAGAATGAGATGTTATGCATATAGGAAGACATGTTAATGCTACTGAGAGTGCTTTGTGATGTTGGTCAAACATATTTGGTGGGATTTGGATTTATTTTCTAGTTGTTATAGGTAGCTTAATGGATGCTCTGACTAAATCTTGAAGAAGTTTGCTTTGTTTCATATCAACAGGTAAAAGGCACGAGTTTGTGTAAGCACCATGATAGTGAAAAGCCAAATATAAAGTGTGTAAACATGAGAGTTGAGTGGTTAATTAAGAGAAACACATAAGGGAGTATTGAGAGGATATTTATAACATTCTTTTGCAGGTATTCAGTATGAGTTCTAAAGGTGTGAGTGGAGACAAGGTACATGTGAATTCATTCACAATACGTGCTATGCAAAAGCAATTTGAGTGAATGTTCACTAAGTTTGAAAAGATAAAAGATAGGATCAAGAAGCAAGAGGTTACTATAGCTATTTTGAAAGTAGGACAACCATTTATCCTCCTTAACGCATGAAGGCTTGAGAGGCATGCTACTAATGATGATTATGATTGTGATGATGGAGATGATGAAGATCAGACCCAATAGCCACTTTGAACAAAAATATACAGGGGAGGGATGGTGGACGAGATGTTAGGAGTGAAGATGGAAGAGTTGATCGCAATTTAGGTGGCATCAAGATGAAGATTACACCCCTCCAAGGGAGAAATGATCATAATGCATACTTGGATTGGGAAAGGAAGGTGGAGCTTGTTTTTGATTACCACAATTAATTTGAGGGGAAAAAGCAAAACTTGTTGTTGTGGAGTCTACTAATTATACTATAATTTAGTGAGATCAAATTGTTTTAAGTAGGCAGAGAAATCATTAATATTAATACATGGGATGATATGAAGGCTTTCATGAGGAGGAGATCCATCCTTAATCACTATTATAGGGATTTGTATCAAAGATTACAAGCCCTTAATCAAGGGTCTCAGAGTGTTGAGGACTATTACAACGAGTTGGAGATTGCAATGATTCGAGCCAATGTCGAGGAAGATCGAGAAGTAACCATGGAACGTTTTTTGTAAGAGATAAATAGAGACATAGCTGATGTGGTAGAGCTACAACATTATATGGAGCTAGAAGATATATTGCACATAGCCATGAAAGTTGAAAGGCAACTCAAAAGGAAAGGTCATATAAAGGAGGTTTTATGTGGTGTACTGACTATTCATACTAGACACTCTTTTGGGGAGACCAAGGCAACATGATAGGCATGCAATGCATGATGGGTTCAATAACATATATGAAGATCAAATGAGAGTTAAAAGGGAGAGTGACATAACAAGAGAGAGTGCAGTTGAAAGTAGTAAAAAAAATAAGAGTGAAAAGAAATAAGTGGCTGAACTTAAAGTTACTTCTTTTTCTCTCCTCTCAAGGTCCGCCACTCCTTGTTTTCACTCTTTTTTATTTACTAATCTCAACTTCTCTCTTTCTTGTTATGTCACTCTCTTTTTTAACTCTCATTTGATCTTCATACGCTTTTATAGGTGTTAATGGTACAAAGTTGATTGGTTTCCCACTCATTACAAAAGAATATCTGTTCTTGAATCCATCATGCATTGCATGCCTATCATATTGCCATGGTCTCCCTAAAAAGAATGTGTCCAATATGCAGAGGCAATACATTACGCAAAACCTCATCTTTATACCTTTCAATTGAGAATGAGACTAGCACTTGAATGTTGACCATAGGTTCCCACAATAATTCAACCATTGAAGTTTATATGGCCATGGGTGTTTTGTAGTAGATAATCTCAGCTTCTTTACCAAGGTTGTACTAGCCACATTTGTGCAACTATCACTATCAATGATCATGCCACATACCCTACCTTTGATGTGAGATCTTATATGGAAGATAGTTTCACGTTGTTTAGCATTATCTTCGGTCTCTTGTGCACTCAATGTACGCCACCAATGCTTTTCCTTCAACAAGGTACTCCATGTTACTAGCATTCTCCAGAGGTGGCATGGATTAATCATCCAACACACTTTCAGTCTCAGCATCTCCATTCTCTCTCAAAATAATCACACATTTTTTTGGACATTGAGAGGCAATATGACATGTTCCCAAACATCGAAAACACTAAATATTCCTATTTCCTTTTCTCTGGAAGACATCATTACCTTTGGTGGATTTCATGTCCTGGGCATGTAGGATTCATCTTTGTGCTTGGAATCACCCTTGTCTTCCTTTTTACCCGAATTTAGTTTCCATGATGCAAAGGAACCCAAAATTTGACCAAACTTTGTATGACCCTTCCTTTTAAGCTATCTTTCTACTTTCATAGCTATGTGCAACATGTCTTCTGGCTCTACATAATGTTGTAACTCCACCACATCAACTATTTCTCTGTTCATCCCTTGTAAGAAATGTGCCATGGCTACTTCTCAATCTTCCTTGACATTGGCTCGAATCGTTGCAATCTCTATCTCTTTGTGGTAATCCTTAACATTCTTAGACCCTTGAGTAAGGCCTTGCAACCTTTGATACAAATCCCTATAATAGTGATTAGGGATGAATCTCCTCATCATAACAGCTTTCATATCATCCCATGTATCAATAAGTCGTTCATGATTTCTCCTCTTGCTCAAAACAATTTGATCCCATTAAATTATAGCATAATTAGTAAACCCTACAACAGCAAGTTTTACCTTTTCTCCTCAAAGTAACAATAAAAAACAAGCTCCACCTTCCTTTCCCAATCTAAGTATGTATCAAGATTATTTCTCCCTTAAAAGGGTGGAGTTTTTATTTTGACACTACCCAAATTGTGATCAACTCTTCCATCTTGTCTCCTCATATCCCGCCTACCATCCCTCCTATGCATATTTCTGTTCAAAGTGGCTACTAGGGCTTGATCTTCATCATCTCCATCATATTCATCATTAGTAGCATGCCTTTTAAGCCTTCGTGCCTTAGGGAGGTTTTACAGTTGTCCCACTTGCAAATTACCTATAGTAACCTCTTACTTCTTGATCCTATCTTTTACGCTACAAACATAATGAACATTTGCTTAAATTTCTTTTACATAGCTTGTGTTGTGAATGAATTCACTTGTATCTCATCTCCACTCACATTTTTAGAAGTCATATTGGAAACCTGCAAAATAATGTTAGAATTATCCTCTCAAAACTCCCTTATGCGTTTCTCTTAATTAATGCCACTCAACTTTCGTGTTTATCCACTTTATATTTACCTTTTCACTATAATAGTGCTTACAAAAACTCTTGCCTTTTACCACTCTTAGAATTCCTCTTTTTGTTCGTTATAGAACTAAATAAACCAAATTAAGACAAATAAACTGGCAACAATTCGAAATGGATTAGAATGTAACAAAGGAAACTGAGATAAACAAAAAAGGATCAAGAGCAAATAGAAATGGTTGCAAAGGAATAAGAACATAAAAATTAAGGATAGGAACAAAGAAATTGAATAAAAAAGATAAGGAAAATGGGGGGCTTAAAGAAACAAATTACAAATATGTTTTCTGGTAGAATAAAGAATAACAACTAATTTTGACTAAGAAATCATTATTAAAGAGGTCTTGTAATAGCTAAACCAACCAGCCTCAATCTTCTTCTTTTCTTTTCAATATGATAACTTCTCTTTTTTCTCAAATTTTTATATAGATATATTAAAACTAGAAACTAGCCTCAATCTTTTTTTTTTCTTTTCAATTAGATAACTTCTTTTTCTCCCTTTTTTCAAATTTTTTATATATATCTGATCTAGAATTATATCACAAGAATTGAATGAAAAAATTAGAAACAAAGATTGAAGAAACAAAAGGAGAGAACTCACAAAAAATGGGAACAACAAAACAAAATGAAAACAAACAAAAGGAAGAACACACTAAATTAAGGAAAAACAAACCTGATTTAGAGCCAAGCTCTAATGTCAAATGATGTGAATCTCAAGGATGAGCCTTGAAATCCAACAATCGCACAATGGAAGCAAGGAATACATGAAAGCTAAAACAGGTTTTAGGATAGATAAACCTTGACTCGATGTATATAAAAGAGAAGAACCAAAGGTATAGAATAGGTTTTGAATGCCACAAGATAATAATCTTGATTAGTTCACTAATTCCCAAAGAACCAAAGCGAAATTTACCCCACCCAAATGAATTATGAATTTTTCTAACTATACAATGCTTGCCTTTATATAGGCATTATTTAAATGATCTGAACCTCAAAAATGAGCCCTCAAACCCAACAATTGCGCAATGGAAGCAAGGAACCCAAGAAAGCTAAAATAGGTTTTAGGATAGATAAACCTTGACTCGATGTCTATAGAAGACAATAACCAAAGGTATAAGATAGGTTTTTAATGCCACAAGATAATAATCTCGATAAGTTCACAAGTTCCCAAAAGAACCAAAGAGAAATTAACCTCACTTAAATGAATTCTGAATTTTTTTAAGTTTCTTAATCAATACATTGCTTGCCTTTATATAGGCATTAGTTTTGAGCTAATTAAGGTAAGGAAATACCCTAATTGAATAATTACCCATTATTTAAACTAATCATAGTGTGAAACTCATGATTTAGGCTAATTATAGTTTGAACACAATCCTAACAGTTAGTTTGGACAAGAAACAAGAGAAGAACATAGTATTTGATGCCTAAAATCACTCCTAATTTGTTAAGATAGCTTGCGCACATTTTTGAATGTCTCCCACAAATCTTGGTCAGTTTGAACATGTCTTCAAATGCTTGGAACATATTGGAATAACTTAGACACTTACTGGGCTTCTTAACTCTTCTTGGATCAAATTTATTGGACCTTCAACTTTTTCCAAGTTAATTAGAGCTTGTTTAGTCCATATCCCTTTAATTAGCCCATTTATGGCTTCCTTTATCTTCTTAGCTCTAGCTCTTGTAATTAGGCCTTTTTGAATGCTAAATAGATCCTTTGGAGCTTTACTTAGACTAGTTTGGTTCTCTTCTCAATATTTAGTTTTTCTTTTTCATACAATGCCTTGATCAAATCTGCCTTCCTTTTTCCATCCAAGCTAACCTTTTCCTTAATTATTATCGGTATCGAATCCAATGGCATTAATGGATTAACCCCATACGCAACTTCAAAAGGAGAGTAGTTTGTTGTCGAATGGACACTCCTATTGTAAGCAAATCAGACATAGGGCAATCACTCCTCCCAATTCTTCAAATTCCTTTGTATGATGGCACACAATAAGGTAGATAAAACCCTATTAACAACTTCAATTTGACCATCAGTTTGGGGATAACAAGTCATTGAAAATAATAATTTAGTTCCCACCTATTCCATAAAGTCTTCCAAAGTAGCTTAAGAACTTCACATCTCTATCACTAACAATATTCCTCAGAGTGCCATGCAAATGCACAATCTCTTTGAAGAACAAATCAGCTATATGTGTTACATCATCAACTTTATGGCGTGAATTCAAATGAGTTGTCTTTGAGAACTATCAAAAACAAAAAAAAAACAGAATCCTTCCCCTTTTTGACCTAGATAAACCTAAAGCAAAATCTATAGAAATATTAACCCAAGGTTCACTAAGTATAGGGGAAGGAGAATACAAACCATGAGGCATAACTTCATATTTTCTTATTTACAAGTAATGCACTTCTCTCAATGTCTCTTTACATCCCTTTTCTTGTGTGGCTAAAAGAAGTGATCACTTAAAACATCTAAGATTTTTCTAATCCCCAAATGCCCCCATTAAAGCCCCACCATGTGCCTCCCTCACTAATAATTCCCTTAAAGAAGATTGAGGAATGCACAACTTAATTTTTATAAACAAGAAGCCATCATTCTTATCATTTACATATAATTCTTTAATGTACTCAAAACCAAGTACTTTTGCATCAAGTTTAAGGAGTAAGGCAAGCCTCCTTGACGATGCATCAGTCACAATATTCTCCTTATCTTGCTTGTCCTGGATACATATGGTAATGTTTCAATGAACTCCAACCACTTAGCATTTCTTTTATTTAACTTGATGTTTCAATGAATCATGATCTGTATGCATCACAAATTCCTTAGGCCAAAGGTAGTGTTGCCAAGTTTACAATGCCCTCACTAAAACATATAACTCCTTGTCATAAGTTGGGCAATTCAAAGCTTCCCCATTGAGTTTTTCACTAAAGGAGGCAATTGGATGCCTCTCTTGCATCAAAACAGCTCTAATAACTATTCCTAAGGCATACTCAAAAGTTTTTTAAAAGTTAGGCAATGCTAAATAAGGTGCTGAACACAACTTAACTTTAGTCAATTTGAATGCATGTCTTGATCACTACCTTACTTAAAACCAATAGTTTTCTTTATAATTTCATTGAGTGGTGCTGCAATGGTGCCAAAATCTTTAACAAAACTCCTATAAAAGCTAGCCAACCCATGGAAACTTCTTACTTCTCTGATGGAATTAGGTGTTGGCCATTCTTGGATAGCCTTTACCATTTCTTCATCAACCTCAAAACCTGCCCCAATTATAACAAAATTAAGAAAAACAATCCTATCCATGCAAAAAAAAAAACACTTTTGAAGATGGGCATAAAGCTTCTCTTTTCTCAAAACATTCAAAACAGATCTTAAATGTTCTAATGATCATCCATATTTTGACTATAAATTAAGATATCATCAAAATATACCACAACAAATTTGCTTATCAATGCACGCAACACATGGTTTATTAACCTCATAAAAGTACCTGTTGCATTAGTAAGACCAAATGGCAATGATGAGAACCAAGTTGGCCTAAGCAAAACTCTAAAGAAGCCATTGGCCTAAGCAAAGCTCTTAAAGAGCCATTGAGCATTCAAGGAAGCCCAATTACAAAAGCTAGAGCTAATAAGATAAAGGAAGGTATAAATGGGCTAATTGAAGATATATGGACTAAGCAAGCTCTAACTAGCTTAGAAAGTATTCAAGGCCTAATAAATCCAATCTAAGTTGAGCTAAGAAGTCCAATGAGTGTCTAAATTATTCCAATTTGTTCCAAGAATTCCAAGATTCGTGGGAGACATTCAAGAACTTTTGCAAGCTGTCCCATCAATATAGGAATGACTTCTTACCTTAATTAGCTTAATCAAATAATGATTCTATTCAAATCATTCAATTAGGGTAATTTCTTAAATTAATTATATCTTACCTTAATTAGCTAAATTAAATAATGATTTTGATCAAATTATTCAATCGGGATGATTTCTTACCTTAATTAGCTCTTACCTTAATGCCTATATAAATGCAAGCATTGTATTGTTCAAGGTTCAGAAAATTCATAATTGATGAAGGTTAATCTCTTTTTTGGTTCCTTTGTGAACTCATGAACTTATCAAGATTATTATCTTGTGGTTTTCAAAACCTATCATATGCCTTTGGTTTCTATCTTCTATAGACATCAGGCCAAGGTTTTTTCTCCTAAACATGTTTTTAACTTTCTTGGGTTCCTTGTTTCCAATTGTGTGATTGTTAGGTTTCAAGGTTCATCCTTTAGTTTCACATCATTTGGTATCCGAGCTTGGGTCTAAATAAGGTTTAGTTGTCCTTAATTTTGGTGCATTCTTCCTTCTATTTGTTTTCATTTCGTTTCACTTGTTTTTTGTTTTGTTTTGTTTTGCAGTTCCCATTTTTTGCGAGTTTTCTCCTTTCGTTTGTTCAATCTTTGTTCCTAGTTTTTTCAATTCTTGTGTTATAATTTTCCCTAGTCTGATAAATGTAAAAAATTTGAAAAAATGAGAAAAAGACGTTATTCAGTTGAAAAGAAAAAGAAGAAGAATGAGGACAGTCGATTTAACTATTACAAGAGCTATACTTCTTTAATAAGGATTTCTTAGTCAAAAATTTGTTGTTAATCTTTATTCTACTAGAAATCATATTTGCAAGTTGTTTCTTTAAGCCCCCTATTTTCCTTATCATTTTGATTTAATTTCTTTGTTCCTATCCTTAATTTGTTTTGCTCTTATTCCTTTGTAATAGTTTCTGTTTATTCGTGATCCTTTTCGTTATTTCATTTTCTTTTGTTACATTCTAACCTGTTTTGAATTGATGGAAGTTTAATTGTCTTGATTTGGTTTATTTAGTTCTATAAAGAATTAAAAGAGGAATTAAAAGAGTGGTAAAAAGCAAGAGTTTGTGTAAGAAACATTATAGTGAAAAGCCAAATATAAAGTGTGTAAACACGAGAGTTGAGTGCCATTAATTGAGAGAAACACATAAGAGAGTGTTTAGAGGATATTTCTAACATTCTTTTACAGGTTTTCAATGTGACTTCTAAAGGTGTGATTGGAGACGAGGTCATGATTCGAGAATAAATCCTTCTAAAGAATGGGGGAATGATGAGAACCAAGTTGGCCTAAGCAAAGCTCTAAAGGACCATTGATCAAAGGAGCCATTGGCCTAAGCAAAGCTCTAAAAGAGCTATTGAGCATTTAAGGAGGCCTAATTACAAGAGCTAGAGCCAAGAAGATAAAAGAAGCTATAAATGGGCTAACTGAAGATACAATGGACTAAACAAGCTCTCATTAGCTTGGAAAGTATTCAAGGCCCAATAAATTTGATCCAAGCTGAGCTAAGAAGACCAATGAGTGTCTAAATTATTCCAATTTGTTCCGACCATTCAAAGATTCGTGGGAAACATTCAAGAAAGGGTGCAAGTTGTCCCAACAAAATAGGAAGGATTTCTTACCTTAATTAGCTTAATCAAATAATGATTATGATCAAATCATTCAATTAGGGTGATATCTTTACTTAATTAGATCTCACCTTAATTAGCTCAATCAAACAATTATTTTGATCAAATTATTCAATTAGGATAATTTCTTACCTTAATTAACTCTTGCCTTAATGCTTATATAAACGGAAGCATTGTATTGTTTCAGAAAATTCATAATTGATGGAGTGTGGTTAATCTCTCTTTTGGTTCCTTCGTGAACTCATGAACTTATCAAGATTATTATCTTGTGGCATTCAAAACCTATCCTATACCTTTGGTTCCTATCTTCTATAGACATCAGTCAAGGTTTTTTCTTTTTAGCTTTCTTGAGTTCCATGCTTCCAATTTTGTGATTTTTAGGTTTCAAGGTCCATCTTTGAGGTTCAAATCAGGCATTACAAGCCATTTATATAAACCATACTTATTCTTAAAGGTAGTTTTCCATTCATCACCTTCTTGCATCTTAATTTGATAATAACCACTTTTCAAATCAACTTTACTAAAAACATGTGATCAATGTAATTAATCCAGATATCATCAAGCCTAGGGATAGAATGTCTATTCTTTACCGTTATACAATAGGTCTACAATCATTATACATCCTCCAAGATCCATCCTTTTTAGGCATAAGAAATACTGAAAATGCACATGGTCTCATGCTCTCCCTTACACACCCTTTTTCCATCAACTGCTTAAATTGCTTTTGAAGCTCCTTTGTCTCATAGGGATTACTTTTATAAGTTGGTCGATTTGGAATTGAAGCACTAGGAATAAGATCAATTTGATGTTCTATTCCCATAATAGGTGGCAATCCACTAGGAACATCACTAGTAAACATTTCATCATATTCTTGTAATAAAAATACAACAACACTAGGCACATAAATGTTAAGTTTGTTAGTATTAAAATAAGCCTTTTCTTACAACAGTACAATCATTGGGTTATTGAAAGCACTGCCCTTTTGATATCACTCTCTTTTATATAAAAGCTTGAAAGCTTCCTAGTTTTTCTCTCACCACACTCTTAATCTTTTCCTTTTTCCTCCACTTAAAATTACTTCTTTCCTCCCATTCAGCCACTATTTTTTTTCACTACTCCCAACCTCACTCTCTCGTTGTGTTACTTTGCCTTTTAAATTTCATTTGATCTTCATACACTTATCTAGCCATTCATTACAAAAGAATATCAATTCTTGAATTTGTATGCATTTCATGCCTATCATATTGCCATGGTCTCCCCAAAAGAATGTGTCCAATATGCAAAGGCAATACATCACACAAAACCTCATCTTTGTACCTTCCAATTAAGAATGAAACTAGCACTTGCATGTTTATCTTAAGTTCCCCACAATCATTCAACCATTGAAGTTTATGTGGTCATGGGTATTTTGTAGTAGAAAAACTCATCTTCTCTACCAAGGTTGTACTAGCCACATTTGTGCAACAATCACTATCAATGATCATGCTACATACCTTGTCATTGATGTGACATCTTGTATGGAAGATATTTTCAAGTTGCTTAACATTATCTTCCTTCATTTGTGTACTCAATGCATGCCTAATAACTAGTGCTTCTCTATCAACAGGGTACTCCACATTACTAGGATTCCCCAAAGGTGGCATAGATTCATCATCTAATTCACTTTCAGTCTCAACATCTCCATTCTCTCTCAAAAACATCACACTTTGTTTGGACATTGAGAGGCAATATGACCTATTCCCAAACATTGAAAACACTTAATATCTCTGTTTATTTTTCTATGGAAGAATCATTAACTTTGGTGGATTTTATGTTTGTGGCCTTGTAGGGTGCATCTTTGTGCTTGGAAACACGCTTATCTTCCTTTTTATCCCATCTTCGTAGGACCCTTCCTTTAGAGTTCTCTTTCTACTTTAATGGCTATTTACTTGTCTTCTAACTCCACATAATGTTGTAGCTTCACCACATTGGCTATGTTTATATTCATCCCTTGTAAGAAAAGTGCCATGGTTGCTTCTCTTCCTCATCATTGTCTCAAATTGTTGCAATCTCCATCTCCTTATGGTAGTCCTCAACACTCTTAGACCCTTGAGTAAGGCCTTATAACCTTTGATACAAATCCCTATAATAGTGACTATGGATGAATCTCCTCCTTATGACAACCTTCATATCATCCCATGTATCAATAGTTCCTTCATGATTTCTTCGCTTGCTCAAAATGATTTGATCCCATCAAGTTATAGCATAATTCGTAAACTTCACAGCAGCAAGTTTTACCTTTTTCTCCTTGGCGTAATTGTGGCAATCAAAAACAAGCTTCACCTTCCTTTCCCAATCCAAGTATGTATCAGGATCATTTCTCACTTGGAGGGGTGAAATCTTTATTTTTATGCTACCCAAATTGTCATCCACTCTTCCATCTTCTCTCCTTGCGTCTCATCTATCGTCCCTCCTGTACATATTTATGTTCAAAATGTCTATTAGGGCTTGGTCTTCATCATCACCATCATAGTCATCATTAGTAGCATGTCTCTAAAGCCTTCATGCATTAAGGAGGTTTTGTGATTGTCCTGCTTGCAAATTAGCTATAGTAACCTCTTACTTCTCCATCCTATCTTCTCTTCAAACATAGTTAACATTTGCTCAAATTGCTTTTGCATAGCTTATATTGTGAATGAATTCACTTGTACCTCATCTCCACTCACAACTTTAGAAGTCATATCGAAAACCTACAAAAGAATGTTAGAAATATCCTCTCAACACTCCCTTATGTGCTTCTCTCAATTAATGCCACTCAACTCTCATGTTTACACACTTTATATTTGTCTTTTCACTCTAATGGTGCTTACAAAAACTCTTTTACCACTCTTAGGATTCCTTTTTTAGTTCATTATAGAACTAAATAAACCAAATCAAGACAATTAAATTTGTAGCAATCCAAAATAGAATATAATACAACATAGGAAATTGAAATAAACAAAAAAGGATCAATAACAAATAGAAACAGTTGCAAAGGATAATAAAAGAAATTCACTCACAATGATAAGAAAAATAGGGAGCTTTAAGAAACAAATTGCAAATATGATTTCTAGTAAAATAAGGATTAACAACTAATTTTGACTAAGAATCCTTATTAAAGAGGTATATCTTTGTAATAGCTAAACCAACTAACCCAATCTTCTTCTTTTCTTTTCAATTTGATAACTTATCTTTTGTTCTCAATTTTTTATGTAGATATATTAGAACTGGAAACCAGCCTCAATCTTCTTCTCTTTCTTTTCAATCAAATAACTTCTTTTTTCTTTTTTCAAATTTTTTATATGTATCAGACCTAGAATTATAACACAAGAATTGAATGGAAATAAATAGAAATGAAGATTTAACGAAAGAATCAATGAAAGGATAAAGCTTATAGAAAATGGGAACAATAAAGCAAAATGAAAACAAGTGGAACGAAGCAAAAACAAACAGAAGGAAGAACACATTAAATTAAGGAAAACCAAACCTGATTTAGAGCCAAGCTCTGATGCCAAATGATGTGAATCTCAAGGATGAGCCTTGAAACCCAACAATCAGACAATGGAAGCAAGGAACCAAAGATATCTAAAACAGATTTTATGATAGGTAAACCTTAACCAGATGTCTGTAGAAGACAAGAACCAAAGGTATAGAATAGGTTTTGAATGCCACAAGATAATAATCTTGATTAGTTCACAAGTTTAGAAAAGAACCAAAGAGAAATTAACCTCACTCAAATGAATTCTAAATTTTTCTAAAGTTTCTTGAACAATACAATGCTTAACCTTATATAAGCAATAGATTTGAGCTAATTAAGGTAAGAAAATATCCTAATTGAATAATTTGACAAGAATAAAAAATCATCCGTGATTTAAGATAATCATAGTGTGAGCACAATCCTAATACCTTGTTTGGACAAGAAACAAGAGAAAAAAATTATTTAATGTATGAAATCACTCCTAATTTGTTAAGATAGCACACATTTTCTAATGTCTCCTACAAATCTTGGTCAGTTTGAACATGTCTTGGAATGCTTGGAACATATTGGAATAACTTAGACACTCACTCAATTTGGATTAGATTTATTGAGCCTTCAATTCTTTCCAAGCTAATTGGACCTGGTTTAGTCCATATCCCTTTAATTAGCCAATTTATAGCTTCCTTTATCTTCTTGGCTTTAGCTCCTGTAATTGGGCCTCCTTTAATGCTAGATGGATCCTTTGGAGCTTGACTAAGGCCAGCTTGGTTCTAATCATTTGTTGTCCAAGAGACTTGGTTAGTTCTTCCACTTACTCAGCCATGACTTCTTGGATTAACTTCTTTAATGCTTCATCATTGGCTAATTGCAAATCATAAACCAGATTCGTGAAATAACATATTAGAATCATTTGATGATTTAGGAAGCTTCAAAACATAGCTCTAATACCACTTGATGTGATTGGTTACTCAAGATAATGAGTCTAAATGTGTTTTGTTTGATTAGAATTAAAATTGATTGAATTTTGTTATAAGAGTTGAATGAAAGAGAAGAAAGATAGAAAAGAAGTCGATTTCATCCCCTCCAATGTTGTAACATAAACGATACTAACCCAAGGGTCATTCTTAACCTCATAAGGCAAGAAACTAAAGCACACACATAGTTGCTTATGAGAAAACTCTCAACCTATTACCCAAGATATGCTTTTTTTTCAGTACAATTCTCCCTATTTATAAAGATCTTGAGCCTCCTTGTTCTTGAATAGGAAAAGGAAACTAAAATCCTACTAAAAATTAGCTAAAATTTTGCCTAGTTTGACTAGGAAACAAAGAAAATAAAATAAAGAATGATACTTGAATGGCAAGTAAACCTACTTTCCAGTCCTTTTCTAAATTATTATCCTTTCTAAAATTATAATAGCAAAAAATATGAAAATGCCAAAAAATAACAAAGAAAACTTCCTAAAATTCAGCCATAATAAGTTTGCAGCCCATACTCGGTCCAAACCCATTATGTACTAGACCATTCTTAGATGCTCCCACATCACAAACCTAACTAAAAAATTTTAAAATGTGTTCAACTAAAGCATTGAAGTCTAAAATATCATATAGATCCCAAAAAAAGAGCAAATTAAGTCCAAATGATCCAACCCATGTATGAACTTCTTAGGCATAAAGTCTTCAAAACCTACATTCTTTATCTTAATAACATAATGGCTATAGTTTAATGCTAATGTCATTCTTAATGTTTGTAGAGCCAAGAGGCATTTGTTTAGCCTGTATGTCTTAGATAAGCCCATTCAAGGCTTCTTCAAATCTTTTAGCTCATTCCCTTTCAATGGGAAAACTTGGACTATGCAATGGATCACAGGAAGTATTTGAAACAACTTGTTTCATTTGATGAATCACATAGCATAGTTAGACCAAGTACAATAATCCTTAGAGGGAGGACTAACTAGAAAACTAATATTCAAACTGACTATAATAAGAACAGTACAGGTATAAAAACTAGTGATCAATCTAGTATAGATGTTCACTAGTAGTATCCTCTTTTCCTTCTCTTCTTGATTTTGAATTGTCCTTATCTATATCTTGATTTTAGGGAGGGCATTAAGACTCCATATGTGAATTTAAAACAAAATTAGGAATTCCTGATGTGGTATATAAAGTTTTCACAAACTAAAGAGATACTTGGATGGATATCTAGGAGTTTCAAGCTAAATTAAGAAGTTCTAAAGTTGAATATAGTTTTCTTCAGAATGAAGAGATACCTAAAGGGATATCCAACAATTTAAAACTATCTCTTTAATTTGAAAGAAAACTCCATATGCCAATCTATATATATAAATAGACACTTAGATATATATATGAATTTCAAGGTAAATGAAGAGCTTGTACAGTTGAATATAGTATCTTTTCCAAGTTTGGAGAG
The DNA here is from genome assembly GCA_027576715.1 of Erythroxylum flavicans. Taxonomy (NCBI): domain Eukaryota; kingdom Viridiplantae; phylum Streptophyta; class Magnoliopsida; order Malpighiales; family Erythroxylaceae; genus Erythroxylum; species Erythroxylum flavicans. The sequence continues at coordinate 21,149 of JANZXP010081189.1, forward strand.
ATTCTTGATGGGATATCCACGGATTTTAAAAAAGTCCAAGAGTAGTTTATCAGAATTTATTCCAAAATAAAATGTATCTAGAGTGATATCCAAAAACTTAATAAAAACTGGGGAAGTCCTAGAGTGTATATAGGGTTTTTTGGAAATAAATAGACAACTGAATGAATATCTAGGAATGGATATTAAATGGAAAAGTCTTATAGATTGTTGTGTATTTTCCCCAGAAAAAAGATATTTCTAAAGGGATATCCATTAATTCAAAACCAAATTGAAAATTTTTATATTTGTATTTAGGGTTTTCTTCCCTATTGATGACATATCTAGAGGGATATCCATAAATTTAATATAAAACGTAGGGTTTTTTGATAAATTAGAAAATGAATTAATAAATGGAGAAGAGAATATACAAGCACGTTGAAACAAAAAGCTTAAAAGAAAGAAAAAAAGATATGGAGTACCTATTAACAATGATGTAAACTCTATTGATGTTTCAACTAAGGACATGCAGAGGTTGATGCAATCTAGTTCAACATATTTCGGTGATCCATTACACATTGGTGAAGTTCTAATAACTCAGGCCAAAGCTAAAAGGATGAAGGAAGCTTTTAATGGAATTATTGAAGATGTTTGGGCTAAAAAAGCAATAATAGAAGCTGTTTTAGGCTTGTAGAGATTAATCAACCCCATCACCTTAATTCATGCATTAAATAGGCCTAATTAGTTGTTTATTTGTCTTGATTAGAAGACTGTGATATTTTGATGATATAAGGAGATCTTTAGTTGATTTGGGTGTGCCTAAAAGTCCAGTTCCTATATTTGGCTTTAGGAATTAGTTTTGAAAAGGCTTTTCTAAATCTTAGGGATTTCCTTATTTTTAGGAATAACTCATTGCTAGAAGATTGATTAGGGTTTTCTTTAGCCTATATAAACGTCATCTTTTGTATAAGAATTCATATTGGAATTTTTATGAAATTGGAGAGGTTATTCACTTTGTTGGTTCTTCATTGAACTTAGAACCTATCAAGGTTACTCCTTGTGGTGTTCATTTGACTTATCACTCTTAATCTCTTCTTTTCCAGATTGTGGCATCAATATCCTTCTTTTATAATTTTGGTTCATGTTTCTCTAAACATTGGTCAAGGTTGAAAACAAATTGATTTAACTTTCCTGAAAATTCATTTCAACTTGTTCGTGGGTCCCTAGATCTCAATTTCTGAGGATTAGATCAGTTGGTATCAGAGCTTAGGTTATCCTAAATAAGTTTGGTGCGTATTACTTATTTTGTTTCTTTTTTCTTTCTTTCTCAAATGTTGCAAATCTTGTAAATCTGGTTGTTTTCTTCCATTCACATTTCTTGTTACTTTTGTTTGTCTTTCTCAAATGGTGCAAATCTTGCAAATCTGGTTGTTTTCTTCCATTTACGTTTCTTGTTGCTTTTGTTTTTTTTTTTCAATTGTTGCAAATGTTGCAAGTTTGGTTGTTTTCTTGTTGCAATCTTTTTCTCTTATTTCCTTTTCAAACTTTGCAAATCTAGTCATCTTGTTATTTTTCTAAATTGATTGCTCGTACTTGTTCCTTCTCACTTCTTTTGATAGCCTCAGTTTTGGTTTGCTAAACAAAGAAATGAAAACAAGACAAAAAAAGAAGAAGAAGAAAATAGTGGAGGCTCAGTTTTTGCAAAGAGAGCAGATTTGAATTGAGCTATAAAGGATGTAATTGATTTGCTATTCCTATTGGAAATTTAAAAGTAGCATCTTTTTCTTTGATTCATCTTCTTTTCTTTGCTATCTTGTCTAGTTTCATTGTTTAAGCTCTTACCCTCGTCCTATTTTCTTTGTTCCTTAAGTCGGTTGAGTTCTTTGGATAAGTTGGGTGTGCATTGCAATGTAATCACTTTTGATCAGAGTTTCTTTAATTCCTTAAAGAACTAATTTAATTAATTGGTAAAAGGCAAGAGTGACTACATAGAATTAAAAGCCTCAAAAGAGTGAAGCACTTATTGAGCGAAACACTTGTGAGGTTTCTTTCTTTACAAATTCATTCTTTCTTAGATTGCTATAATGGTCGAAGAAGGAAGGAAATGAGAAACATTTGAATAGGGAACTTTCTGTCAACACTTTCTTTGAGCATATGGAGGTTAGATTTGGTGAAATCTTGGCCAAGATGGAAAGACAAGATGCTGCTTTGCAAAGGAATCAAGTTCCAATTGCGCATAGACAAGAAAGGCGATAATACCATGTTGAACATAAGGAGAAATATGATGGTCATAATTTTAATATGGGAGAAGCTAACAATAGATTTGATCAAAATAGAGGTGGTTGAAGGGGGAAAAGGATAGATCATTATGATCGAAACTTGGGAAACATTAAAATGAAGTGATATGAACCCACTAGGCAATATGCCCTAGGAACTCTTGATCCATTTGTTAAGCATGCCCAGAATCCTAGAAAACAAGTTGAATGATCTGATTAGAACCTTAAGGCAACTAAGTCCTTAAAACCTCGATCTTAAGATGCCATAAAGGTTGATCACTCCCTTGATAAGTCAGATTTGTATTCCACCAAAAACACAAAAGAACAAGCAACTCTTGCTTGAAAATAACTCAATTTTTATTGGAAATGATGATGATCTCGTAATACATCAAGTAGCCCTTTAAATAGGTATCATAATATCCCAATCCTATAAGGAAAGGGTTTTCTTACCTCTTCCTATTTCATAACTAATAGGAAAGGCCTAAATAAGAAAGGAAATCCTTAATTTGAGGATAAAAATCAGTCTTTAGTGTGGATATCTCCTAAATGAAGGAAACAATCTGATTTGTCAAGATATGAACGAAATTATTAAGGAATAAGTCTTAATAAGGCCTTATTCACTCAAAAATGTAAAATTGGGCTTAACTAGATGAACATAACTAGACCACTTATTGATTGTATCTTAATTGATAGGGCTTCCTTCAAACCCATGGGTGATGATCAGCCTTGTATCATGGATTCCAAGCTTGGTTCACCATGTACTAAGTCTTGTCTAACATCTCGTACATGAAGATAAGTAATTGATCTTGGTAATGCCTTAGCAGCTTTAATAATAGCCTCCTTTTCTTGCATCTCCATGATTAATCCTTGCAAAGCTTCTTTCATTTGTTTTGTTCTTGCTCTAGTCATTGGACATCGAATTCTTTGCAATGGGTCTCAAGAAAATTTTCTAAACTCATATGGAGCCATTCAGTTAGTATCTTGATCCCCATCAATATCTCTTTAATTAGCTCATTTATAGCTTCTTTATCTTCTTAACTCTAGCACTTGTAATTGGCCCTCCTTGAATGCTTAGTGGATCCTTTGGAGCTTTGCTTAGACCAACTTGGTTCTCATCATTCCCCACTCTTCAAAAAGATTCAGCCTCGAATCATCACCTTCATCAAAGATAGATAAATCTGCAACATTGAAAATAGCACTTACATGACCATATTTACTTGGAAGCTCCAACATGTAGGCATTTTTATTAATCTTTGTAAGCACTTGAAATGGACCATCTCCTCTAGGATGCAACTTTGATTTTCTTTATTGTGGTAATCTTTCCTTGCTTAAATGAACCCAAACCCAATTATCAGGATCAAATATCACTTTCTTCCATCCCTTGTTATATTGAGTTTCATATTGCTTGGTCCTCTTCCAGTATTTTAGCCTTACTTTCTCATGCAATGGCTTGATCAAATTTGCCTTCCTCTTTCCATCCAAACTAAACGTTTCCTTAATTGGTATTGTTATCAAATCCAATGGCGTTAATGGATGAAACCTATGCACAACTTCAAAAGGAGAGTAGTTTGTTGCCAAATGGATACTCCTATTGTAAGCAAATTCAACATAAGGTAAGCACTCCACCCAATTCTTCAAATTCCTTTGTATAATGGCACACAATAAGGTAGATAAGGTCCTATTAAGAACTTCAATTTGATCATCAGTTTGGGGATGACAAGTCATTGAAAATAATAACTTAGTTCCCATCTTTACCCATAAAGTCTTCCAAAAGTAGCTTAAGAACTTCACATCTCTGTCACCAACAATACTCCTTGGAATGCCATACAAACACATAATCTCTTTGAAGAACAAATCAACTATATGTGTTGCATCATTAGATTTATGACATGGAATGAAATGAGCCATCATTAAGAACCTATCAACACCAGAAAAAGTAGAATTCTTTCCCCCTTTTAACGTAGGCAAACCTAAAAAAAATCTATAGAAATATCAACTCAAGGCTCACTAGGTATAGGTAAAGGAGAATACAAACCATAAGGCATAACTATAGACTTAACTTGTTTATAAGTAATGCAATTCTCATAAAGGAAGTGAGCACTCAAAACATATAAGGTATTTCTAATCACAAAATTCCCCATTAAATTGCCACCACAGTGCCTCCCTCACTAATAATTCCCTTAAAGAAGATTGAGGAATGCACAACTTACTTTCTCTGAACAAGAAACCATCATTCTTGTAGAACTTACCAAATGCTCCATTATCAAATGCCCCAAATATGCTAGAAAAATCAGGTTCATTGGCATATAATTCTTTAAAGTATTCAAAACTAAGTAATTTTGGGATCATGTTTAGAGAGTAAGGCATACCTCTTTGACAATGCATTAGCCACAATGTTCTTCTTACTTTGCTTATACTTGATGACATACGGGAATGTTTCAATGAACTTCATCCACTTGGCATGTCTTTTATTTAACTTACATTGTCCCTTGAGATGTTTCAATGATTCATGATCTGTATGTATCACAAATTCCTTAAGCCAAAGGTAGTGTTGCCAAGTTTGTAATGCCCTCACTAAAGCATATAGCTCCATGTCATAAGTTGGGTAATTCAAAGATTCCCCATTGAGTTTTTCACTAAAGTAGGCAATTGGACATTTCTCTTCCATAAAAAAAGCTCCAATACTTATTCTTGAGGCATCACAATTAATCTTAAAAGTTTCTAAAAAGTTAGAAAATGCTAAACAAGGTGTTGAACACAACCTATCTTTAATCAAATTAAATGCACGCTTTTGATCACTACCCCTCTTAAAACCAATAGTTTAATTTATAATTTTAGTGAGTGGTGCTGCAATGGTGCTAAAATCTTCAACAAAATCCTATAAAAGCTAGCAAACCCATATAAACTTCTTACCTATGTGATGGAATTAGGTGTTGGCTATTCTTGGATAGCTTTTTCCTCTTCTTCATCACTTCAACACCTGCCCCACTTACAAAAAACCGAGAAAAACAATCCTATCCATGCAAAAAGAACATTTTTTTAAGATTGGCATATGATGGAGAATCATAGGCATGTGAAAGATAAGAAAAGAAGCATACATGTTGTGATCCGCCTCAAGGAAGCTGAGGACATGACTTGCATGGACATGAGCTGGCAAAAGGAGGCTTAGGAGCTAAAATTGGATCACATTTGAAGTCTAAATGTGTAAGGCAAGGGGCTGAAAGAAATTTCCCATATCAAAGGCCCAACATTCAAGTATAATGTTCCTAAAGATCCATTACAAGATATTGGAGGCCCAATGACAAGAGCTAGGGCCAAAGTAATGAAGCAATCATTGAATTGTTTGATCCAAGCCCTTCAAGAGGTAGAGCCCATGTTGTTAAGTCAGACTGCTTCTTATAAAGGTTCAAAAGGCATTGTCTTACTCCTCCAAGCCTAACATGAAGTGCCCAAAGGCCCACTGATGTGAACCCAATAGAGATGAACCCTAGAAAACCCATAAGAATCTGATTATATAATCCCAAGAAACCTAAACACAAATCTGGTTTTGGTGGATGATACAAATGGCGTTCAAGATACTACAAGAAGTAATCTAGGTGACTTAGAACTGATTCCAAATATGAAAAGTTTTCGGGTTTCAAATAATGAAACTTCACCAAATTTGGAAAATGGAGATAAAGCGCAAAGAGATGCCATGGGAAATCATAATGAGGTTGTTCAAGAAAAACAATATTATTCAAGTGCCAATATGGAAGGTTTTCTCATTATGGAAAGTTTTATCGGTCTGGTCACAAGGTCTTGAGCAAAGCGTCTGAAGGAGCAACTCCAAATTTATGTGCAAAAACATGTTAAAAGTGGGCTGTCCAAATATGGAAAGTCTATATATGGAAATGTTTTGAAGCCTAAGTATGCCTACATAATTGAGCTAAAAGACTAGTTTGAAGTGTTTGTGTTTTTGGGCCCGTTTTGGGTCAAATTTGGGTTTGTTTGTTATAGGCTATTTTTATTTGTCTCCTTTGGGTTAGAATAAGTGAAACGGGGCACATTTCCAGTGAGCCACATTGGTTTTAGTCACTTCTATTCAGATTTGGTTTATGGGTTCAATATAGTTTTTTAAGTTAGAATACATGGGCTCCTTGTTATTTTTACTTAAGCCCATTTGAAACCCATTAGGTTTAGGTTTAATTAAATATGTTTTAAGGTTTTTTGTGGCTGTCATATTCACCTCTCCATCTTATTCTCTCCAGCAGCCACCTCTCTCTCAACATTGAAGATCGTCTTTTCATCTCACCCACCTTCTCCACCACTTTCTCCACATCAGCCATGTTCTCCACTTCCTTGAAGACATTTATTTCAATTTTTAATGTTTTGTCTTACATTGTAATGCCTATAAAAGGCTATTTTCTGATGTAATTCAAGCGAAGTTAGAATTTGAAAATTTCAGAATTGAATAGAGATAGTTTTTGCTTTCTTTTATGTTTATGCGCAAGGTGTTCTTATTGATTGCAATTGAGTTTATCTTTTCTTATCAATTTTTAATTCCTATTTCTTGTGTTCTTGAGTGCTTAATTGATTAGGGTTCAAGGGGATTTCTGAAAATTAACTTGAGTTCTTTTCATAAGTGTTCTTGGGTGTAACAACAAATCCTAATCTGATTGCTTTGTTAAGAAACTAATTCTGAATTGGCAAGGAACAAAATGTGCCATCTTGTTAAATCTATCAATAACAATAAAAATAGAATCTCTTCCCCTTTTTTTCCAAGCTAAACCTAAGACAGAGTCCATTGATATATCATCCCAAGGCCCATCAGGAATAGGAAGAGGAGTATACAACCCATGAGGCATTACTCTAGATTTAGCTTATTTGCATGTAATGCATTTCTCACATATTTGCTCAACATCTCTTTTCATTTGTGGCCAGAAGAAATAATCACTTAACACATCCAAAGTCTTCTTAATTTCAAAATGTCCCATTAACTTGCCACTATATGCCTCTCTCTCAAGCAATTCTCTCACTAAACATTAAGGAACACATAACTTGGATTCTTTGAAAAGAAAGACATTATGCCTTAAGAACTTGCCAAAAGCCCCTTTCTCATATACCCCATAAACATTGGCAAAATAAAGGTAAGAATTATACAAATCTTTATTGTACTCAAAACCTAATAATTTTGCATCAATTCTAGAAATTAGAGCATACCTTCTAAAATGAACATCAGCGGCCACATTTCCTTTACCTTGTTTGCACTTAATGATGTATGGAAAGGATTCAACAAACTCTACCCATTTTGCACCCCAATAACATAGCTTCCTTGTCCTTTGAGATATTTTAAGGACTCGTGATCTGTGTGCATAATGAATTTCTTGTAACAAAGATAGTGCTGCTATGTCTCTAACACTCTCACCAAGGAATAAAACTTTTTTATCATATGTCAGGTAGTTAAGACTTGCTCCATTGCTCCACTTAGCTTCTCGCTAGTTAGGCAAAGCAAGCAAAGACTTTAAACTAATTTTTTCTTTAAGCAAGTTAAAAGCACCATCTTGTTCTTTACCCCACTTAAATCCCATATTCTTTTTTATGCATTCAGTTAATGTTGCAGCAATTGTAGAGAAATCCTTAATGAATCTTCTATAAAAGCTAGCAAGACCATGAAAACTTCTTACATCACTAACAAAAGCAAGTTTCGACCATTCCATAATTACTTTTACTTTCTCTTAATCAATATGTATTCCTTTATCATTCACAACATAACCAAGAAAAGTAAGTTAATTAGTACAAAAATTGCCTTGCTTAAATGTTTTACATGCTCATCCAAATTCTTGCTATAAACAAGTATATCATCAAAATAAACAATAACAAATTTACTATTAAAAGCATGTAAAACATGGTTCATTAGTCTTATGAATTAAATAGGTGCATTGGTTAAAGCACAAGGCATCACCAATCACTCATACAAGCCATGTTTAATTTTTAAAAGCATTTTTCCATTCATCACCCTCATGCATTCTTATTTAATGATATACATATTTTAAGTCAATCTTTGAAAACACACACGAACTGTGTAATTCATCCAACATATCATCTAGCCTAGGGATAGGTTGTTTATACTTCACCGTGATTTTATCGATGGCTCGATAATCAACACACATTCTACAAGAACCATCCTTCTTGATGAGAACCAAGGTCAATATGTTCTTGATGGAAAGCTTGCTGCCATGGATGGAGGATTACATGGAGATTCGCATGTGAAGCATGCTACCATAGGTGGACAAGTTGCTGCCAATTATCCATTATATGTTCCTAGTGGGCCAATCACAAGATCAAAATCCAAGAAGATCAAGGAAGTCATGCAAGGATTGGTGCACAAAACTTGGGCAGGTTTGGACAATTGGGCCAAATTGAAGTATTCACCATGCAAGAACAAGCCATTCAAGTTAGGCTTGGAAGAGGGAGATC
>JANZXP010081253.1:0-29778 GCA_027576715.1 Erythroxylum flavicans
TATTAGAGTTATAAACTTAATTTTTGTAGAATTAAATATCTAAAATCTAAATTCCTATAAGAATATTCAACGAAATACTAAGATATATAATATTCATACCCTTATAATTTTATTTAAAGTGATGTCATTTTACACATAAACAGCTAATAATAAACAGCTAATTTTATCAAACATCTCTAACCAAACAGCTAATGCAATCCACTGATCAAATTAGCTGATAAAATCAGCTATCAGCTAACAGCTAATACAACCAGCTGGTTGCCAAACAGGGCCTTTATCTTTTCATTCGATAATCGTCTTTCCCCAGTAGCCTTAAAATCTCAAACTGAGCCACACTCATGCCTCTTTGGGGAGGATGTTTCTTGCGAGGAAGGCATTTACTGGGTTTTCTTGCGAGGTGGGTATTTGCTGGCTTTTCTTCCTCAGGTACTATTTACAGGTTTTGGTTGATGAAATGATTCGATCTTAGTGGTTTCTCGGAGATGAATAGAAATGGGTGTAGCCATTGACGAAAGTTTCAAGACAAAACAGACAAACCCCTAGTGTTTATAACCTAAGACAAGAGAGGTGAAGCAGATGGGTATAATTATACTGGTAAAATACTTCTGGGGTTTATGTGAGAAATAGAGATGACAAAAGAATGGCTAGAGGAGAGGTGCGCCGTGTGGGGTTAATGTAAGAGAAGGGAAGTGGCAAAAAAGAAGGTTTTTTGCTATTCTCTTTACCCATTCATCTATTTCCAGATTCCCAGAAAACAAAGCGCGGAGAAGCAAGACAGATGAGTTCCCGGAAAAACCGGTTCCGACCAGTTGCTACATAAACAAGGAGAAATAATCCGGTCGACTTTCATAAATAGAAGTTATTAAATAAAACCAAACGGAACAACCGACAAAACTCTTAATTATATTTTAAATTTTAATATTATTTTTAATTGGTTAAGAAAACGACTAGTAAAAGTAGTTTAATTGGTAAAAAAGAATATATTATACTAAAGAATGCAGCCAGTAAGTAGTTAGTAAGCCACAAAAGTACGATTCATAATATTGTAATGAAATGTGAGCCTGATGATAATAAAAGCATGAATGCATTTTTATAAACTTCAAAGAAAAGAAAAGTAAGAAATACCCACGAGGACTGTAGTGGAATGGTAAGGGACTCTTTCATTCTTAACCAAGATTTCAAGTTCAAGTACTAAGTATAGAGTTGTCTTAAATTTTCGTGAGGGAGAGCTTTGTTACCTGAAAGGATCCTATTCGACTTGACTCCAGATTTAATCAGTTGCCCTTCTGATGTAGGATATTGGGGGGTTTTATTGAAAAAAAAGAAAAGTAAAGTAAGAATTAACTTACAATAAATTGACTATAGTCCACTTGTGAATGACGTAAGGAAAAATTCTAAATTCCAATTGATGTAGTCGATTTCAGCTAATTGCCCACAAGCTTCTCATAGGTAACATTATATCCTAAGAAAGCGAAATATGAGCAAATATCAATTAATTAGCTAAAATACATAGAAAATACAAAGAATCATAATCAAATTTAAGAAAATGTAACTACATAGATGAAATAGCATCTGAACTAAGGTGAAAATGAACCAAAGAATGTGCAATGAATATGGCATGTAATGTTTGTCATTTATTCCTTTCCTTCTTTTAATATGCCTTCTTATTCTTTAATTTCTTTCAAATTCACATGTGCTCTGTTGGATTTGGAGAGTTCACTTCATAGGAGATCTACATTATGGGCTTAGTAGAGGGAACATACTCGTAGACTTTGACACTACACTCCAACCCAAAACCTTGTCTTTTCCACTTATATGCCTCCTTACTAATACCATCTCTTTCTAATTTGAGATTCCCACTCACACTTGAAATCTCAACAATCTTCTCCTCAAGTGTGAACTTCTATATTGAGTTTAGGTTCTCCCTTGAGCGAAAGCCTTTTTCTACCTTTTTTCTTAGCAACTTGAGTATATGGTGTCACTGAGAGCTCTTATGCTCCACTAGTCTGGGCTCACCAGGAGTCTCCTTGCTCTTCCACATGGGGAGGCAACCATAGGATCTGACTACTGTCTCCATACTCGTCTCTTGTCGAATCATCAGCTCTGATACCACTTGTTGGATCTATGGAACCTACTTTCTTAAGAGATCTTTTAAGTAAGTAGCCTCTCCAGTGCTAACAAGTGGTATCAAAGCAAGGTTTCAAAAGATTCAAATTTTGTTGTTGTTGCTATATTTGGATGATATGTTGATTGTAGCTAAGAGTAAAGTTGAAATTGACGTTTTAAAGAAGTTGTTGAGCAGTGAGTTTGAGATGAAGGATTTAGGTACAACCAACAAGATTTTGGGTATGGAAATTTGGAGAGATAAAAGGGTAGGTCTACTGTTTGTATCTCAATAGAGATACATTGAAAGGTTGTTGCAATCTTTTCATATGGATAAATCCAAACCACTAAGTACTCTGTTGGCAGCACATTTTAAACTTGATACTAGTAAAATACCTACTACAGAAGATGAGAAGGATTGCATGAGACTAGTTCCTTACTCCAGTGCTGTGGAAAGTCTGATGTATGCTATGGTATATACTAGGCCTGATTTAGCTCATGCAGTCAATTTGGTAAGCAAGTTTATGAGTAATCCGGGGAAATCTAATTGGGAAGTAGTTAAATGGGTTATGCGATATTTGAGAGGAACGAGCAATATCTGTTTGGTCTATGACATTAATAAGATATTGGTGGTTTGGTTGGTTGTACCGGAGATCTTGTGAAAAGAAGATCCCTGACATGCTATATCTTTACTCTGTATGAATATGCTGTTAGTTGGAAGGCAGCACTACAATCTACCGTTGCCTTGTCTACCACTGAAGCAGAATACATGTCATTGACAAAGGGGATTAAAAAAGATATATGGTTGCATGGTCTTATTGATAGTTTGTTATTGAATGTTGAAAGACCTATAATTTATTGTGATATTCAAAATTTATTAGATTTGGCTAAGAATCCTGTTTATCATGAGAGATCAAAGCATATTGATGTTAGGTTGAACTTTATACGAGCTGTCATAGAGGAAAAGGAGTTGTTCATTGAGAAAATAACCATGGAAGAGAATCCAGCAGATATGTTGACTAAGCCATTACCAACTGAGAAGTTCAAACGTAGCTTGAAATTGGTGAATGTTCGCATAACTTGAAGACCTAAGGGGCATGAATGGCAGGGAGGAGTTTGTTCTTGTTATCTAGTGATTTGAGAAAATTCAAGTCAAGGTGAAGAATTATTAAGTGCCTTAAATTTTGGTGAAAGATCATGACTTGACCCGAATATTTGGGAGCTCAACCTGATAGAAAAAAAGATCAATGGGGGTATGGACTTGGCCTAGTTTGTGTATTTTTTGGAGTAGAGCGAACCAGTTAGGTATATATATGATGTATTCAGTTCTTGGGTTTTTATCACTTGTAATAATTCTCTCTAATGGAATAAGATTGCTCTTCACTTGCCCGTGGATGTAGTTCATATTGGCTGAATCACGTAAATTATGTGTGTTTTTCGTTTTTCTTTATTACGTTGCATTTTCTCCTAACAAGTGGAATCAAAGTAAGGTTTTAAAAGATTTAATTTTTTTTTGGATTTTGTTTTCAAAGTTAGAATTTTTTATGATATTTAGCAGATTGTTTTGTCTACTATTTGGGAATATGGCAACTCACAAGTTCGATGTTGATAAATTCAATGGGTGGAATGATTTCATTATATGAAAGATTAAGATGAGAGCTCTTCTGGTTCAACAGGGATGTGAGACGATGCTAGATGGAGAAAGTAAACTGCCCGAGAAACTAATGATGGAAGAGAATAATGAAATTCTGGAGAAGTTGCATAGTACGATATTGTTGAGCCTAAGTGATGAAGTGTTGCGCGAGGTGGCGCATGAAACAACTACTGCAGGATTATGGACAAAACTGGAAAGCAAGTTTCAGAAGAAATATCTCACAAACTATTTATATCAAAAGCAGCATTTGTATACCTTGAAAATGACAGAAAGTACGTAAGTAAAAGATCATCTTGATAACTTTAACCGAATTGTCTTAGATTTACAAGGCGTTAAGGTTAATATTGATGATGAGGATTAAGCTATTATTCTCTTGTGTTCTTTACTGAATTCCTATGAGAATTTTGTTGATACTATGTTGTATGGGCGAGATAGTATTTTTGTTATTGATGTGAAGGATGATATGCAATCTAAAGAATTAAAGAGAAAGGTTTCTAGTTTTGGTGAAGATGGTGCAAAAGTAGGTCTTGTTGTTAGTAAGGGTAGGAACACTGAAAGAGATGGTGGCGGGAGACGTAGGTCACATTTCAAATCAAGGGATAAAATAATTAAGTGTTTTCTCTATAAAAAAAGGGACACATGAGGAAGGATTGTCCACAATGAAAGAAGAGAAAAGAGAAGAAGGAATTAAGTAGTAATGGTAGTGCTGCAATAGTACAGGACATCTCTAATGAAGGAGAGGGCAATGATGTTTTGATTGTCAGCACTTCTCATTCTACAAAAACCTGGGTCATGAACACTGGTGCATCTTATCACATGACTTTCTTACGTGAATTGTTTCATTCATTCAAGGAGTGGAATGGCACAATAAAGTTGGGTCATAATAAGGAGCTTAGTGTAAAGAGCATTGGTTTGGTGCATATTAAGATGCATGATGAAATTATCAGAACACTTGATGAATGGTGGGTTCCTAGTCTTTGTATGAATTTGATTTCTTTGGGCACCCTAGATAAACAAGGGTATGGTTTCTATGGTGGTGATGAACAATTGAAAATTCTGAAGGGTGCTTTAGTAATGATGAAAGGCAAACTACAATACGGAATTTATATTTTGATAGGTAGTTCAGTGAACAGAACAGTAGTAGTATCTCAATCTTTAGAGAAGCATAATGACAGTACGAAGTTATGGCATCGTAGACTAGGTCATATGAGTGAAAAAAGACTGGCAATATTGAGCAAAAAAGGATTGCTGGATGGAGTAGAGACTGGAAAGTTGAAGTTTTATGAGGCTTGTGTCATGGGAAAGCAACGTAGAGTCAAGTTCAGTTTTGACAAACATACCTCGAAAGAAATACTTCAGTATGTTCATTTAATTTTGTGGCATCATTAGTAGATGTAGGTACTTCGTTACATTTATTGATGACTACTCTAGGAAGGTTTAGGTGTATTTTCTGAAATATAAGGATGAGATGTTTGGGTGGTTTAAGGAGTGGAAGACTATGGTTGAAAAACGAACTGAAAAATAAATTAAGACACTCAGAACAGATAATAGGTTGGAATTTTGCAATGCACCGTTTGACGAATTCTTTAAGACAGAAGGTATAGTGAGGCACTGTACTATACAGCATACATCACAGCAAAACGGATTTGTAGAACGCATAAACCAAAGACTCCTACAACATGCTCGATGTATGTGACTAAATGTTGGCTTGTCAAAGCAAAGCAGTTAACACTGTTTATTATCTAGTAAATAGATCTTCATCAACTACAATAGATTTTAAGACTCCATAAGAGATATGGTCTAGTAAACCCTTTGATTATTCTGCCCTGCATATATTTGGTTGTCCTACTTATGCTCATTTGAATGATGGTAAACTAGAGTCGAGGGCAATGAAATGCATATTTCTAGGGTATGTGACCAGAGTTAAAGGGTATAGATTGTGGTGTGCAAAAAAAGATAAAACTTTGAGACTTATTATTAGCAAAGATGTGACATTTGATGAATCTATTATGTTGGGTCAGAAAGAGGAGTATGATAATCATACAGGTAATAAAGATTAGGGTGCTAGCTAAAAGGTGAAGTTTGAAATTGAAACTCCAAACATGACTACAAAAGATTCTGTTCAACAGCTTAAGAAAAAAGAGCAAGATTCACAAAATATAGTAGCAAGGAGAAAAAGGAGGGGAATCAGAAAACCTATAAGGTATATTGATTGTGCTAGTATTATTGATACTAATTTTATTGCATATGCCTTAACAGTAGGAAAGAATATTAATTCTAATGAACCTAGATCATATAAGGAGGCAATTAAGAGTAGAGAAGCATCGGAATGGTTGATTGCGATGAATGAAGAGATGCAGTCTCTTGAAAAGAACAAAACCTGGGATCTAGTACCTCTACCAAAAGGTGCGAAACCAGTAGGATGCAAATAGGTATTCAAGAGGAAAGAAGGCATTCTTAGAGTTAAACCAGCCAGGTTTAAAGCAAGGCTTGTGGCCAAGGCTTTTTCACAAAAGGAAGGGATTGATTACCATAAAGTGTTTTCGCTAGTTATGAAGCATAAAACCATTGGAGTTATTTTATCCATAGTAAGTGCATTTGACCTAGAGTTAGAACAACTTGATGTTAAAACTGTGTTCTTATTAGAACAACTTGATGTTAAAACTGCGTTCTTACATGGAAACCTAGAAGAACAAATCTATATGTCATAGCTAGAGGGGTTCCTTGAGCATGAGGAATCGCAGCACATATGTTTGCTGAAAAAGTCCTCACAAGTGGATAATCCCACATCAAACAGAGATATAAGGATGAAGTAATTTATATACAAAGATATGACTCATAACCAATTGCCTTAAGATTTTTGGTTGAGATATGATGTCTTGTTTGTATATAGGCTCACTTGGATGAGGTCCAATTTCTATCCAGGTGCCCTCGAAACCCTTCATTGGTATCATAACTAGGTTGGCGAAGTCTGATGAATAGAGATTCATAGATTTGGGTCAAATAAATGGATGATTCATGGAGTGACTCAAATGGCTTTACATAAGCTATAAGTTGAGGGGGAGCTAGTCCGACATGGATGGATCCACTTGTGAGAAAGAGATAAAACTAGTGAGGGGCATATAAGTAGAAAAGACCCATAAACCTAATGCCTTAAGGTTTTGGGTTGGAGTGTGGTATCAAGGCCCACGAGTATGTTCCCTCACTAGGCTCATAATGTAGATCTCATATGAAAGTGGACTCCCCTAATCCAATATTCTCAAAGGTAAATCATAAACCCATATACCATATTCAAATAAATAAATTTCATTTCAAATTACTTTATACTATCTTATAAGAAAAGTTGAGACTTCCCCCATTAATTACCAACAATGTTAAACATATTCTTTTTTTTAATGTATATACTATACTTTCACTTAATAAACTCTTAGAAGTACGAAAAACTAACAACATGTTTACAATTATGTTGAAATAACCTTTTCTTCTTTAATATACCTTCTCTAACAGTAACTACTTTAGGATAAAATAGCCCAACTGACTATAATGAGGATTAGTTATGTTCTTGGAATTGAAATCCCAGTTGCTTAGTACCATATAAATGTTGTAACTGAACTAAGCTTAATCTTTTAGAAAAAGATGAAAACCTAGTTGCTTAGTACCATATAAATGTTGTAGCTGAACTAAGCTTAATCTTTTAGAAAAAGATGAATGTTTGGCTTATGATTTAATCGGATTTCGTAATGGTCAACAACCAACAACATATGAAGAGGATTAATGATTAGAATTGATACTATAACCTTTATTAGATAAGTTTTATATTTTTACAAAAACGAACTATAATATACTCCTCAAGTTTTAAGATATTAAAAATAAGAAATTTCCTACTTATACCTAACTCTTCCAATTGTTAGAATTAGAATCTAATTAAATTTGGCCTACCACATAATTAAATACTTTAAGGAAACACAATTTTCAAATATCTTTTTATATGTAAGCAATAACAACTAAAAGAATTATTATTATAAAAAAACTCAATTAAATGAAGAGAAAGTAACACATATAATACAAATCTACCAAAAAAGTACCATAGTCATATCACATATTACTTAACTGATAGCCTTTCTTCCCCATGTAAATAGGGTGCTCACAATAGATACTATCAAGAAAATATAATGGGTCTCAATAGTTCACAATTAATACCCCAAAATATAATATACACTTAACTGAAAAAGGAAGGAATGACCTTCTAATAATGTTGGCTAAATCTAAGATAGCATAATTAATAATGTAATCAATATGCTCTATTTCCTTAATCACTCATAATTTCTTTCCTACATCCTATGCCAAATTAGTCCCTACATTTATAAGTTGGCCATAAAATTTTCATGAAAAATAATCATGCTAGACTATACACACCCTAGAAAGAAGATGACATTAAGTATAGCCAGACATGGACATATTTTTTTCTTTACTATATTGATAGGGACTCTTCTACATAGACAAATATTTCATATGATCTAACTATCTTTGGATTTTAAACTAAATGATAGTTAAAACACAAAATAAAAAGCATATAAAGAAATAAAATTAAATGTTACAAAAAGAGAATCATGAAGGAGATAACAAACATGAAAATATGCAATTTCATGAGTTAATAAAAATAAAATATTGAAAAATAAGCCTCATCATGCAAGCACTAAGAAAGTAATATATTTGACAGTACAAAATTAAATAATAATAAAGGTTAATTATAAAAAAATCTCAAACTTTGCTCAATTTTGCAATTATAGCCCGAACTTTAAAAATGACAATAAAATGTTCAAACTTTCAATTTTTTTCAATTCTAATATGATGTTAATGTCTTTGTTAAGTTTGCTGATGTGACTTGCCAAGTGTTCCAGAAATCTTAACTATTAATACACGTCAACCAAATTTAACATAACAAATAAAGATTAATGAAACGACGTCGTTTAATCACATAATTAAAATGAGGTTGTTGTTTAAAAATGACCTAAATCAGATTACGCAGCCTCGACAACCTCACTCTTTGATTTCAATTTTTTATTTCATTTTCAGTTTGTTCTCTCGACACCCTTATCCTTCAATTTTTAGATTATGTAGTCCCGATGCCCTCACACTGAGGGCATTTGGAGAACGAACTGAAAACAAAGAACTTGATAGTGTAGTATGCTGTGATGTGAGAGTAGTTTAGGGAGTCAGAAGAACATATAGAAAATAAAGGGCTGAGGGGTTAGGGAGAACAAACAGATAATGATTGAGGCTGTGTAAACTGATTTAGGGATTCCATTTTTAACAACGATGTCGTTTGATTAATTTTCATTTGTTGTATCAATTCTGGCTGACATGTATATTAGTTAGGATTTTTGGAATACGTGGCAATCTGTGTTAGTAAACTAAACGTAAGTACTAATGTTGGGTTAGAATTGAAAAAAATTAAAAGTTTGAGCATTTTATTGCACTTTTTGAAGTTCGGGCTAGAGTTAAAAAAATAAAAGTTTGAGAATTTTATTGCCACTTTTTAAATTTCGAGCTAAAATTACAAAATTGAGCAAAGTTTAAGATTTTTTTAATCAACCCTAATGATAATGATAAAGGAAGATCATAATAAGAAAGTAGTTCTAAACTTTGAACTAAAATTAGAAGCACGAAATAGGATAAAAAGAACTCAAAATTAAAATTTAACTACTACACAGTAGAGGTACATCTCAACTGCAAAATCCATCATCCGTAAATATGAACCACACCATCCTCCAATACTACCATAACAAAATACTCAATATCACCTCATGATCTCCTCACTAACCATTATTTGCCAAAAAATGGAAAATTCAACCAAATAAGCAAAATACAAACCATAATATTACTAGCAACAAGAAGAAGGAGAAGGAAACAATCACAAAGAAGACAAACCTATAAAAAGAAATAGAAACAAAGTCTTAGCATTAAAAAAAAATTCTTTTATAAATATTTCTAATTTATTTCCCTTTCACAATAATAAACTACCCTTCCTATGTCTATATCCCTCTTTCTTCCACTCTCTAAACTTTCTTTCTTTCTATGTTTTTTCTTTCTTCACCATGTCTTTTATTTAGAGCTAAGACTCACTCTACTTAACAACCTACATATCTCTCTCTTTATCTTATCCACTATCTCCATCAATACCATCTCACCTTATACTAGCCAATGATCATTCCTTGTAATATAACAAACAAAATTCTGTTAACTTTTATCATTTTATTTTTTGAGAAAATTTGAGTTAAATTAAACCATATAAGGCAATCAAAGATTACAAGTACAATGTAATTGCAAGTTATAAGGATAGACCTATCACAAGCTTACAATTGAAACCACAACTGAATTATAAATATTGCATTGAAATGGATATGTTTACACCCGCCAATTGAAGTTGAGAAACTGATGATCTTAGAAACTTATGCAAGTGGATACCAATGTGAGATCTCATAAGCTATATTAGATGGCTATTGAACTGCTCTTTGGAGAGGCATTTGCCATAAAAAATATGATTGTTCCTCTCATCCCATATTGCAATAACTAGGAATGATAGAGAGTTGCAAAAGCACCATTTAATAATATTGTTTGTAATAACTAGGAATGATAGAGAGTTGTAGAAGCACCATTTAATAATATTGTTTGAGAACTTTATATCAGAACACCATACCTTGATTTGGCTTAAGTGATTTAGAAAATCATAAATTAGACATTTTTGCATTAATGCTTCCCAGGTTTCAATAAAAAAAACTGCATTGGAAGAATAAATGATCTAAGTTCTCTTCAACTCTTTAACAAAGAGAGCACCAATATGTAAGGTTCATGAATTTTGCTAACTTGTCAACAATTGGCGGCTTATTCCTCATTGCAAGCTAAAGGGTGGTTGTAACATATGGTTGTTGGTGACAAAACCAAATAATATTTATCCAAGGAAGAGTTACCAAGATGTTAGCTAGCACCTATCTACTAGATTGATTAGTGAAATTGCCATTGGAGTTGTGTTTCCAAACAATTCTTTCATTGTAATAATTAGTAGATGCCTGTATAATTTCATCTTTCAATGGAATGGAATTAGAGCTAATCTAATTAGTTCCTTTTTTGCTAAAACTTCTGTAACTATATCATATTGTGGAATTATTGTTCTAAGAGCTGAAGCTTCATCTATTTTATCCAAAGGGCCTACGAATAACTAGTTATCCTGCCAAAAATTGATTGATTCACCATTTTCAATTAGGTGAATGAGATGAGGTCTCATTCTTCATCTCATCTTTAATGTGGTGAATGAAACCAAGTTTTTTGGTTTTGGAGTGATGTAAAAATAGATATTTTTCTTTTTTATATTCTTATATTCAATTCACAACTCAGTTAATAGTAGTTCTTATATATTTTTATTTAAGTTTTTTTACATCCATACACTATTTGGAGCATGCAAAACACTCTTCTAAAATTAAGATTTCTACTCAATGATGATATATTATATATAAATTTTGATGTTTAGTTTAATTAAAGATTACACCCTACTAAGTTTGTTGATAAATTTAATTAAAAATTGATTTCAAATTTTGATTATATAAATTGTCATATTTTTTAAAATAGGAAGAAATATTTATAAATTATTTTGATCATAAAAATACTAAAAAAATAAAATTTTGAATTAAAAGAAGTCGTAAATTTAAAATTTCTAATTTTATCTTCATTTATTCTTAAACACTTTTGTCATCAAGTCCCTTAAATAAACTTTTAATATTAAAGCATTATTTCATCTTAAAATTTTGACATTAAAATTTAGGTAATACATATTTATATGACTTGATCTTTATTAGCTAGAGATAGTAATGAAATATCTTTTTAATACATTAAAGTGATTGTTAAATTAACCTATTTATTTATGGCATAATTAAGGTTAATAATAGGCAATAAACATATGATTGCACAAACCTTTATTATCCTTAAGCTGAAGTAAAAAAAGTGCTTATTCTAGATAACTTACATTATTCCCACCAACTTTGGAGGCACTTAAACAAAGTTGGGGAATAAACTTCCAAAGTGCAAATATTACACCTTCTCAAACTATTGCTATGAAAAACCCATTGATTAAACTACTACATCATCCTCATGTTAAACAAATAAAGAAGTTTTAGAAAAGACAATATTGTAGAGATGTGGATAACTTATACTAATGTCTTTTTCAAAGTTACTTTTAGTTCAACTTGTTAGCAATTTGGGCGTATACATTTAGAAAATGATATTATCTTCCTGTAAATCTTATTAATACATCCCCAAAATACTTTTTTAGATTAAACCTTTTTTTCTCCTTTACTTCACTTATAAATTATTTGTTTCACATTTCAAACCTAGTTAAATCTAATTCATAATTGATGATAATTTTATCAACATTAAACATAAAATTGTGTGCATTAATTACATAATCACATTGTGTGAAAATGTCATTTAAACATTACTTTTAATTTAACTTATTTACCTTTTAGATGTCTATTCTTAGAAAAAACCTAGAATCTTAACATCACACACCCAAATTATTGTTTTTGGACTAGACTTCTTTGTCTTCTCTACCCCATATATTAACTTATTTATTAGAGTAGACTTCTTTATATCCTTTATTTATATATAACTTATTTAACATCACAATTCTCATAAATCAACTTGTAATTACATATAAGTTACGAGTTTATGCATGCTTAGAAACATTAACATCTAAATGTTTAACGCTCAAAAGTTCAAAAACTTTTCTCCTTGTTAGGATTGAGTAAACCAATGATACAAACTAAGTTTCTGATAGTTATTGTCTTTCCAGGCTGAAGAGTATTATAAGGGGAATTAACAAAGTAGATGCAAAAATGACACGAAACATAACAAATTTCTTGAAAAACTTTTCTATCTTATATTCCTCTAAGAGTTTACAATTTATAGATGCTAATAGTATATAAAATACTTTAAAATTAGGACCTAATATTTTAACAATCTAAATTTAATTGCAAAAGAATATACAAAACTAATTACAAAATTAATGAGAAGAAATTAAGAAAAATTAATGAGAAAATAAATGATTATATTGACATTCCTCCTCAAATTGATGCAGGTAAGTCGAATAGCACTAATTGGCTAATAAGAAACTTGTGTCGTTGGCAAGCCATAGATTTTATAAAAACATCAATAATTTGAAAATTAGTATTTATATATGGAAAAGTAATAATATAGCGGTTAAAAGCCTCCTAAATGTAATGACAATCCACTTTCAAGTGATTTGTGTGCTCATGATATACTGGATTGGTATTAAAATGAATGGCACTAATGTTATCAGTATGAAGAGGAGTGGGGTTAGCTTGAGGGAATCCAAGTTCACAAAGAAGACCACGTCCCAATTGCAGAACATATTGCAGACACAACCTCATATTTAACCTCTACTGAAGACGTAGACATAAAATCTTGCTTCTTACACTTCTAAAACATCAATGCATCACTAAGAAACATGCACCATGTTGTGGATTTTCTAGTATTTGGGCAACTAGCCAATCTTCATTACTATTTGTAGTCAATTGAAGAGAATAACCTACTAGAAATAACAATCCATAAATGGGTGAACCAATAAAATATCAAATAATATGACGAACATGAACAAAATGAAGATGCTGATTTGATTGCATAAATCTATTGACTATATGGGCGGTATAGGGGATTTCTTTTTACTGATAAGATTCCTTTTTATTTTCATAAACGAGCCCACGATTACGGGTATCAAACCTTGTAATTGTTAGGTAGATAAGACTTGCAACTAATTGCCTATAAAGAAAGGGATTAGGCGAAAGTTCACCTTCATCTTTTTGATATTATACATTGACCTCTATTCGTATATCAATAGGAGTATTATTCTTTAAACCAACCAAGTCGATAAGGTCTTTAACATATTAATGTTGATTTAAGAACAACCATGCTTTTGAGCATTCATTGACTTTTTCTGAATTAGTCAATATATAAATAATCGCAAGTGTACGACTTAGCTGTAGCTAGTACTGACAAGTATGGGTTGATCTCACGAGAACTATGAGTGCTAGTAATTACCATTATCCTATTATCAATTCTAGGAATTGGTTTCGATTTTTAACTTAAAAAGAAAATAAAACTAAAGTAAGATAGATAAATGGTAGCAAGATTAAATCAAAGAATTAAGGAAATACTTAGTAAATTATCGATATCAAAAAATTACTATCTAGGTTTCAAATCCCCTTAAAATTCTTAACAAAATGATCTTTTATTATGCTATTATTTTGTTCATTTATTGGACCATAGAGATCTATATGGTATGCTAATAGCTGACCTTGGGTCTAATAACAACTAATCCCAAGGTTTTCAACAAAATTACTCAGGTTAAAGTTTATAGGATTGCTTTACTGATTTATGAATCCCTTTATAAGGTTTGACCCTAATCCGGAAGATTTTTATCATCCTATCTTTAAAGTTACAATTAACTCTTTCTAATTACGGTAGATATATTCAAACAAGAATTTCTCAATCTCTATGTTATGAAATTAGGTTATGATCTAATATTTCGGATATATTAGAACAT
Source organism: Erythroxylum flavicans (assembly GCA_027576715.1). Lineage (NCBI taxonomy): Eukaryota > Viridiplantae > Streptophyta > Magnoliopsida > Malpighiales > Erythroxylaceae > Erythroxylum > Erythroxylum flavicans. The sequence continues at coordinate 14,373 of JANZXP010081253.1, forward strand.
AAATAAAACATGTAATTGGATCACAATATATCAATCAAACCAATTGCTTCAATAAAAGAATCAAAACATATTAAAGTATCAATATAGGCTTCATCTAACCTAAACACTAAAGGAATTCAGTTGCACATGATTGGAAATGAAATCAAACGTAAATAGAAAGAAAAAAGAATATAAAATAATGAGTTCATAATTCTAGATCTCCCTGATGACTATCGAATATTTTTACAAGTAAAGGTTTGATCCTATATTCTCTTGGATCTTTCGATGAATTCTTCGTGTTTTTCCACTTCTATAAATCAAAATCGCTCCTTAAGTCGACTATGAGAATTTCAGAATGCCTCCTAATGTTTGCTCTCCTTAATTGCCTCTAAATAAGTCCTTTTATAGTAAATTTTAAGGTTTTGGGGAGATGCAAAGGCTAATGCATGATCGTGCATCAAACTATATACAACCTAAAATCTTTAGAATTCGTGAATCTGACGATCTAAGAGAAGCGCATGGGCTTTTGCGCACCTGTGTATCCCTTATATGCTTTGAATCTTCATTTTATGTCGTGTTTTTATCTGAATTCTTCTCCTTTAAGTCTATGAAGGTAATTATATTCTGTAAACACACTTGGAGCAAATTAAGTACCAAATATACAATAAAAGCATAAAATATCAAGCAAAAATATATCAAATATAGGGTATAAATATGGTTAATTATGCATCTATCAAGAGTGCACCTCTAGACCTAAGAAATAAGTGAGATTTTCAAGTTCTTTCTTATGAAATGTATTATGTAGCATGTGTTGAAGCTTAATCATTAGCTCCTTGTAACTACCAATAATGACATTATCATCAACATATACTAAGAGAAAAATCATAAATGTGACTACCTTACCAAAGAAAAGAGATGAATCATGAGTGTTTTACATGAAAGAGAAATTCAAACGAGTTTTGCCAGACTTCTCAAACCAGGCTCTAGGAGCTTGTTTTAACCTATATAAAGGTCATTGTAACTTATATAACTTATGCGAAGAAATAAAGGTGGTATCAAATGGAAATTTTATGTAAACTTATTTTTTAAATACCGTGCAAGAACTCATTTTTGACATCTATTTGATATAAGGGCTAAGACCTAGAGGATGCAATAGCAAAAATTGTTCTTACGTTGGTCATCTTAGTAATTAGAGTAAATATTTTTTCATAGTCAAGATTATATGCTTGTTTATTTCCTAAAGCCACCAATCAAGCTTTATATATATATATCTAAAAAGCCTTTAGATTGGAGTTTCACATTACTCACATACTCCCAAATTTGGAGGACACGGGACAATATCCCATGCGTGGTTTTCGTTAAGTGCTTAAAGTTTAACTTCCATTTCCTACTGCTAACACTCATGTTCCGTTGCTTGTTTATAATAAGAAGGAATGCAAATAGAAGACAAAGTTGTAGGCATAGACACAGGGGATAGAAAACTATACCAATCTAGAGGCTTATAAGTTCTATTGCTTCTTTAAAGAGGAGAAGATTCTTTATCAATGAGTGGAGTAGGATTAGATATCACAAGAAGATTTGGAGGAACCTCAATGGGACTTATAGGAGGATTATTTGCTTAAGGAGTGTGCCTTTAATAAACATGACTAGGTTTAAATCTTTGAATTGAATTTGGGGATCTTAGGAATTGTGGTAGAAGATAAATTAAAGGAGATTCTAAAGCATTTTGTGTGCTAATAGGTTGTTTTACTACCTGCTGTGTATTAAAGAAGGGATTATTTTCAAAGAAAATCACATTCTTAGAGACTCAACTATGATGATCATAAAGATCAAAGTAAAGAAAAACCTTTAAAGTTCTAGAGTATCCTAAAAACTTGCACTTGACATATTGAGGAGTAAGTTTAGTGCTCTCATATGTTGAAAGATGAACAAAACACACATATCCAAAAATTATGAAGATTTGAGTAATCTAGATGGTGCCCAAATAAGTGAAGATAAGGTGAATCACTATCAAGATGGGAGAAGGTAATTTATCAATTAAACAATAGTAGACAAAGTTTCACACCAAAAACAAGGTGGAACAAATGAATTAATTAAAAGAGTTCTAATTACATAAAAAATGTGGCATTTTTTTTCAATCACACCTTTTTGTTTGGTTTAAAAGGACAAGTCTATTATGATATAATCCTATGACTTTGAAGGAAATATTGAAATTCATTTGACATGTATTCACCATTAGAATCTGATTGCAAAGTTTTGATTTTTGCTAAGAATTGTGTTTCAATTAAAGCATAAAAGAGCTTAAACAAAAAAAACCTCACTTTTAGACCTAAGAAAGTAAACATAAGTAAAGCAAGAGAATTCACTGACGAATGTGATAAAATATTTATAATTTGCATGTGAAATCACTACTGTAATTCCCTAAACATTAGTATCTATAAGTTCAAATGCTTTTCTGGTATAGGTTGTTTGTAATGGAAAAGGAAGAATTTTGCTTTTACCAAGTTTATAAGACTCACATTCTATATTAATAACATTAATAAAAGTTGAGTTTTTATTACTAAGTAAAACAAAATTAAACAGCATGCGAAGAACAAAAGAATTGTGATGGCCTATACGCCTATGCCACACTAAATATCACAATTGATAGAATTGCAAATAACAAAATTAAACAGTGACCAAGGAGAAGGTATAAGTAAAGGATAGAGTTGCCCCACTTTAGGTCCCCGTGTGATCATCTTCCCCATCACTTGATCCTGCACAACACAACCAGATTTCAAGAATTGAACATTATAGTCATTGTCAACTAATTGACCAATTGATATAAGTTTATTGGGTAGATTAGGGGATACAAAATATTGCTTAAAGAGGTTGAAATATCACTTACAATCGTGATAGGTAAAGAATTTCCATCAGTTGTGTGAATTTGAAGGTTCTCTATTATTGGTCATGTGGTTTGAAGTGCTAGAATCAAAATACCAAAGTTTAGGAGAACAAGATTTGTTATCTAAAATCCCTAAAGTGAAAAATGTAGAAAGTATCATTTGTTGTACCATTTCAGGAGTAATGGAAGACTTACCATAATTAGAGGCACTTGAGGGATTAGTCTAAGACTTTATAGGTAGTTTCACATTTCTTTGGAGGTTGAATTTTGCAATCTTTGATAATATGCCCTGCTTTCTGACAATAATTGCAAAATTTGTTCCTACAATTGGTTGTGATGTGGCCGAATCCTTTACAACTATAGCACTGGATATTAGTCATATCTTTACCTCCTTTAACCTTCCCTTTTAAGTGACATAGGCGACATAAATCGCAGCATAATTTTGAGCTTTCTGCTCCATGATAGCTTGAGTAGAGTTGCGTTGTTCTTTGTTCTTTCTTAAAGAGTTCACTTAGACAAATATCCAATGGAGGAACTGGATCCCTGTTCATTAGACTGGAGTTGTTTCCTTCAAACTCTCCCCTTAAATTCTTCAAAAACTGGTCTAGTTTACTGGTTTCATGAACATTTTAGACAACAACGAGTACTTATAGAGGTACATCTGCATACGCAATATCAGTGTACTCACTTCAAAGATCCTCAAAAGAAGAATAAAATTTTTGGATTGATATGATGCCTTGAACAAAACGCCCCATCTCAAGTTCCAATTGAGACCTTCGTGCTATATTGTTTGGGCTGTAAACTCTCTTTAAGTAAGCCCATATTAAAGGTTTTATAAGGCTTAAGGTTGAGAAGAATGGATGGTTCCACGGTTGCAAGAATCCAAGACATGACTTGAGCATCCTTTGCTTCCCATTTCAAATAATTTTCCTTTCCCCTCTCTTTATGCGTTAGACTTGTTCCATCAAGATGGCCCTTTCCTTGAGTTGAAATTCCCATTTAGAATAATTCTTTCCACTGAATCTCACACAAAAGTTTTCAACCAAGAAATAAGAACACAGATATCATATTTGAAAATTGAATAAAAAAAGAATAATGAAGAACAAAGCACCTATTTTTAGAAGGAAGAAATTTTAGAATTTATACCATGATACCATGACAAAATAAAAATAAATATGAAAAGAAACAAAATAAATTTCTTGATAACCTTTTCTATCTTGTATTCCTCTAAGAGTGTAGACATCAATAGTACATAAAATCCCTTAAAATAAAGGTCTAATATGGTAACAATCTAAATTTAATATGCAGCTAATTACAAAATTAATAAAAGAAAATCAAGGAAAATTAATGATTCTATTGATAAGTAAAGCAAGTCACAAATAATTGAATTTATTAGTCCAAAAGGCAATATTACGGTATGATTCATTGGTACAAGAATTACATGTCTTCTATAAATTTAAGGATGACCACTCCTAGTCATGTGTCACCATAGGTACCAAAATCAATAGCTATTGATCTAAGTTCAGAATTCTTTGTTTTTATCTTTAGCTGGATTGATAAAATATTTCATTCCAATTAAACAATTCTAAAACCAACATCCACTGAGATACTAACAATACTCCTAATATCATTATGAGCAAGGAAGAAAATTGGCTTTAAAATGAAGATGGATGAGCGTGGAAGTGTATACTCCTAATTTTGGTCAAAGACTAATTTATTATGCAATATATATAATAGCCAACATTCTGAACTACAAACTCAAAGAGAAGTAGAGAACTCCACTGTCAGGGTAGCAAAGAAACATTACACTAGGTTAAATGAAAATTTTTATAACCCAGGTCCAGAACCAGTCAACCTCCACAAGGAGCGCAAATAGGGGATTTTTCATAGGACTGCCATGCTTATAAGAAGTTCTATAAGTTTAGCTCCGAGCAGCCTTTTAATGGAAATTTATTACCTTCACCTTCACGGGTACTAATGCAAGATTCAACTGACTAGAACTATAGTCCCTTCTAAGGCATTTCCTGCATATCCAACAAGCTTACTAATTCGAAGTAGTTAGATTGCCACTTTTTCTGATTATCCAATCAAAATGCTTATGTTACATTTGATAACATGTTAAGAATACATAACTCTTCTATATAACTACAGCAAGTCTGCTACCAATTCCACTGACAAATTACACAACCCTAGCTTGTGTAAGACAGCACAGTTATTTTCTGGGAAAGACTATTATTTGATGTTTCTTACACGTAACAAGTAAGTAACTTGGCATGTACAACACTTGCTTGGGTTGTCCCACGAGCATCTGCTGTCCGTACTGAAATTAGATTAACACGCAGTTATTGATGCATTGAAACAGGGAGTAAAATGAAAACAATTTCAGGTAATGTCCTACCTTAGGTCCACCTCAATGAAGATATGCTTGTGGTGCTTGCAATGGTGCAACCAGTTGATTAAAAACAACAAGTTGATGACCCGTAAATGAAGGTCTAATCTGTAAGCTTTCCAGACGCAATTCTGACAATAAAATTTGAAAGCAAAGAACAGCTCCAATAATGGTCAATTCAGAGATGGAAGATGTATATCATGCCCCTCAAATTATCCACCTCGGAGATGCGATTGCATGTCAAGAAACGGATTACAGAAAAACTATTAAAAATTAACTATCATCATCAGAACTGGTTCAAGGATTTAATTGTGGTCTGCACCTTACCTACTATACGGTAGGAACAGAATGGCATGGCTAACACTTCACCAAATATATAGGAGAAAAGTTGGGAAGTCAACAAGACATTTTTTTATTGCATACTCACCCCAGCGCCCATAGGCATCCCATGCATGTGTGGCAGACTTGAGACAGGGGTTGGAAAACAGAAGGAATCATTAGAAACTGGAGATGGGGGCCTAACTGGTATTTGCGAAGGATTAGAACTCTTTTCATTGGGGTTGAGTTTAAATTCCCGATAACCACCACAGTCAGACAGTAAGAATGACCAAAATGGAAAAAACACCTAAAACAGCAGTAGTGCATATTTTAAATTGTGGTCTCAATCACTTAATAGATAATGTTGTTCTGTGTGCTTGCGTTACCACAAAACAAATTCTGCTGTTCGGTGTGCTTACATTACCCCGTAAAGATTCACGATATAAAATACCTGACTATTTGCACGTTGGCATGGGGATTAAGGGTTGACTTTTCGGATGATGATGAACCCACATGAGCTTGGCTATAAACCAGGAACACTAGAAGCTTAGGTAGCACCTATACAATCAGAATTTGATGGCGTAGAACAACTAGGTCGCCTACAAGAAAGGGTTTCTCCAACTCCTTTTGCAGGAGCTGCACCATCTGACCCTTCACTTGATGAGCTAAGGTTTCCATGACTTCGTGATGAAACATGTGACGGAAAAGCAGAGCTAGCAGCAGCAGGAGACATTCTTCCTTTTTCAGAACTATCTTCTTCAAGATTCATTAATGACAGAGAATTTACGAGGCAATATGTATGGCAAACCTTAGCTCCTTTTTTCTAAACAGAGTGGCACAGGAAAGAGAAAGCACATGCATCAATAAAAGCATCTAACTTTTGCACGAATATATAACAAAAAGATACCAGGTATGTTCAGTAGAAAATTTGCACAATTACCAAGTGTCACAAATTTGACATTCCAAAGCTGATAGATAAAATAAAAACATTTCATCCCCTTATGGTAATTGAGCATCTCCATCAGGCTGCGTTTGATACTGTTGGTTTCATGTGGATGAAGGGTTATTGAATGTGTGAAATTTGTAATGCAAGTATCTGGTTGTGGGTTGTTTCTGAATTGAAGCTTATGGTTTTGCTTCTGTGTATTACTGAAACTGGATATAAAGGATTTCAAGTACGTAAAGGGAGGTGGTTAAAAAACATGGAAGTGAGAGGAAATATTAGATAACTTTCATAAGTCATACTTGGAAGACACTCGTTCTACTACTTCATTAGGAACATATATAGGGATAAAACATAACAGATATGAATTCAAATCATAATCAACTGCATCATAACAACTCCTAAAATCAAGCAAAATCTAGATTGAATTCCTAAAATCAAGCAACAGATAAAACATTCCTAAAGACTAGTTCTGTAGACTAAGGCACGCATGCACAACTCCAATAATCTCCTCCTTGCCTTAGTAGCTGCTGAGCTTTAATGTCAAAATAATTCATCCTTTTGATGTTGCTCAGTTGCTGCTTTTGCCTCTTCATTTCGTGACTTGCAAATCTTGTCCATATGCCTAATTTGTCCACATTTTCTGCATTTGATATCAAGGCTCCACCAACATTTTCTTTATGGGTGATTTTTTTTTTGCAATGTGGGTATGGTAGATATGAAACATCATTGTTTCTGTTGTTATTGTTGTTGTTGTTGTCAATCTTGTTAAAATTCTTGTTTTTGTCTCCTCCTGATTTTTTCCCCTTTACTAACAGAGCACCTTTAATGGTTCCTTTTTCTCTCATCATCCTCCTTGGTTCTTGTGCCTGTAGTGCATTGACTAATTCTGCCAAAGACATGCTTGATAGATTCTTAGCTTCTTTCAATGCAAAAATTTTAGATTCATATTTTTCAGGTAATGTTATAAGAACTTTTTGCACTATTCGTTCCTCAGAAAAATCCTTACGTAATAACCTCACCTTGTTTACTATGTCTGGCAACTTGTCGGAGTATTCTTTAATAGTTTGACTCTTTCATCTTCAGCTTTCAAATTCTCTGATCAAGTTGAGCACTTGAATGCTCTTTGTTCTTTCATTGCCTTGGTATTCCTTTTTAAGGTAATCCAAGATATCCTTTGCCAACTCTAGATTCATAATTCTTGTAAATATAATGTTCGAAACAGGAGAGAACAAGTAGGCTTTGGCTTTAGACTTCCTATTTTTTCTTTCATTGTGCATCTTGATTTGTGTCATTGTAGGATTTGTTAGCAATAAAGGCACTTCATAGTTTTTCTCCACAGCTTCTTAAATATCCACAGCATCAAGATGAGCTTTCATACGAACAACCTAAACTTGATAGTTTTCACCATCAAAATTTGGTGGTACACTTTGATACAGTTGTGTTTCAATCTCCATTGCTTGAAGATGGTTGTAATTTTGGGTTGTAAATCAGGTTTGTGTTTTGGTTGCACTCATCTCACAGATCCCTCAAGAAAAACGCTCTGATACCATTTGTTAGTTTCATGTCGTTGAAGGGTTATTGAATGTGTAAAATTTGTAATGCAAGTATCTAGTTGTGGGTTGTTTCCGAATTAAAGATTATGGTTTGCTTCTGTGTATTACTGAAACTAGTTAAGGATTAGAAAGGATTTCAAGGACGTAAAGGGAGGTGGCTAAAAAACATGGAAGTGAGAAGAAATATTAGACAACTTTTGTAAGTCATACTTGGAAGACACTCGTTCTTCTAATTCATTAGGAACATATATAAGGATAAAACATAACAGATATGAATTCAAATCATAACCAATTGCATCATAACAACTACTATAATCAAGCAAAATCTAGATTGAATTCCTAAAATCAAGCAACAAAATAAAACATTCCTAAAGACTAGTTTTGTAGACTAAGGCACTTGTGCACAACTCCAACATATACAAACAGAAATTGAAGAAAATGAGAAGGGATTGAAGAATATGTGTAAACAAAACAATACAGGCACCGCCCCTAGAAAATGTAGAGAGATTCAATTTTGATTCACTGTCTTCTCTTCTACTAACTCTATACTACAGTCATTTCTTCTGTTCTTGACATGGAGATTCTCCTAGGGCCTACAATATGCATAAAAAGTTTTGAGAAACTTCATAACTATTTAAAAATTAATGCATCCTAAAGCCCTTTTTAATACGCCTATTAAAAATAATGACGTAACAAAAAGAAAATAGGAACCTGATTTCATTATCTACCGTAGAGAAACTGTAAGAAACAACTTCAGATGCTAGTAGTTTAGTATGATCATAAAAGTCTAATTGTGAACAGTGTGTTTTATCCTGCATACCAAGAAAAAGAATTCCCAAGTAGAAATGATAATAACCGACAATTTTTGTAAAAGAAATAACTATACCGCGATTGTGAAGAAATAACATCATATCTTTAGAACTTATAAGTCAACAAAGGGGATAGAATATTTAAAAATTGTGCAACAATCAACTAAAATGGACTACAGTGTCACTATAACTTGAACATATAATATGCATATAAGAGCAATCATCATTGACCTTTGTGGCATTCTTTGTATAATGTTTGAAATTGTGATCCACTATAATGAACCTTCAAACACACTAGGATGACACGAGAAGTGGTACAAATATCTCAGTACAACTTGCAGCAAGGTCAAAGGAATCTAAGAACAAGGAGAAACTGCATTTCGTGTTTATCCATCCTAATTTAAAATTCTTACTAGGAGATATCATTCATACAGAAAATATAAATCAAACTAGATATTTGGTTATGCGATGTCTTCAACTATAACAAGGCTACCATTACGGTCATAATTCAAAAGCTCCAGATATATGTAAACCTCATGGTTGACGTGAGTGAATGATAAAAAAACAACTAAAATCCAAAGAGGTTAAAAGATGAACTAACAATGAAGAGCTTGATAACATAGGTGCTTCGTTACTTCTTTTCCCATGGTTAAGATCACTAGATCTCGTAGTAGGATTATGAGTATCCCAAAAACTTTCATCATTAATAAAATTTAGGACTATATCTCACTATCAACATGCCAATTATCATTAAACCTTTCACTTCTATATATTGATGAGAATCTGGTCTCCTCATCAATATCAAAATCTTCATAGGTGAATACCTCGTTCCTGTTGAATAAATAGATGTAAAATAAAAATATATAGTTAAAGACAAACCATTCAAAAAAGAGAGAAAATAATAACAGGACAGCCTTACCTCAGTTAAATGAAGGTCTTACGTTTCCTCACCCTCAATTTCTCTTACCATTCTCATAGCTTTGCACTCTCTTTCTTTCATATGGGTGCCCCTTTCAAGCTTTGTGGCATAAAGTTCCTAGTCAAAGGTACTTCTTACCTCAAAAAGCATTTCATTTGCTTTAAACTGATTCTAGTGATATGGAAACAATTCTATTAGTTAGAAAAAAGTATTACTTTTGAAAAATGTTACATAGTAATCCCATGTTCACTAATAGCCAGAAGCTAATCAAGTTCTGGAAATCCTCTAACCATAGATGACAGAACAAAACAATTGATAGTGTTTTTAAAAGGCATGCCCTATCAAAAGTATGTAATAAACATGCAAACTGATACTACTTTATTGAGTATGGGGAAAGAACAAGTCAACACCACCACAAGCTTTTAAGAAAACACCAAGAAGTTAAGTCTCAAAGCTAAAGAATATATGAATGACACTAATAACCCATCTACGCCAACCAAAGAACATTTGAAACAAAATAACAATTACCAATAATTTCGAAGAAAGAATTGTTTTTTTTAACAACCCATTTAGGACTTCAACGATAAATTGGCCAAAGTGCTATAGATAACCAATTCATCAATTCATGATTTAGAGGTATAAATAAGCCAACTAGCTAAGGTAGCGGGTGAAAGAGGTCAAAGAAAGCTTTAGAGTAATACCAAGGTCAATCTTAGAGATGAAGTACTTGTTGGGAAAGAATAACAACAAATCTTGAGAAACAGAGGAAGCAAGAAAGAACAAAATTTGTAGCTCAAGTATAACGATAGAATGCTATAAGTAAAAAAATGCAATTTTATTCAATGAGTTGCTGCACATCTGACAACTTAGGTAGCCTTTAAATAGGCTGTACATATAAACGAAAACAACCAGAAAAATGCAGAGATTATCGACACTAACATAATCAAGTAACAGAAAATAAAGATTTTAAGGAGTAAACAATATCTTGCCCATTGACCGTGTCTAAGAGCACATGATGAATTTGAATCATTTTCCAACACTTCCCCTTGATTCAAAGTTGCAAACACCAAGTTTAAGTCTAAAATAAACATGCTTGTATCAAGGAAGAGATTTTGTTCGAATATCAGCCACGTGTTCATTGGTACTGTAGCACTTTAAAATGATCGATTTATCAAACACAAGATCTCAAATAAAATGAATTCGAATGTCAATATGTTTCATTCTCCCATGGACACTAGATTCTTAGCAAGTTTGATTGCCACTTTATTTTCACAATAGAATTGAGTTGCCTCTTTTTGTTCTTGGTTAAAATCTACAAGAATTCACCTTACCATATTACTTGACATGTTGACAAAGTTGTTGCTGCACATGCAGCTATAGTTGAAGACAAGGCTATTGTTGTTTGCTTAACTCCAGCAAATAGCACATGATCTAAGATTAAAAACATATCCCGAGGTACTCCTTTTATCCTCCAACCATCTAGTAAAATTGTTGTCCGTGTAACTAAACAATTTTAATTCTGAAACACGCCTATACCACAGCCCAAAATCAAAAATTCTAGTAATATATTTCAACACTCTTTTTGCAGTTCTAATGTGATGTTTTGAAGGACACTGCATGAATATGGAAATAACCCCAACAAAATAAGCAATATTGGGCTACGTATGAGTCAAGTAAATTAAACCTCCAACTAAACTTCTAAAATAACTTGCATTTACACATTCAACACCATCATCAACCTACAATTTCTCATTTAAATTCATAGGAGTTGCTAAAAATTTGCAATTCCACATGTTAAAACGTTTAAGTAGGTCAGTAGCATATTTCTTTTGAGATACAAAGATCCCCTCTTGAATTTTGTTTCACTTCCAGCCCCAAGAAATAATGCAACACACCTAAATTAGACATTTGAAAATTTTCCTTCATGCAAGCTTTAAATTTATTAATGAGAGAAGAAGAAGAACCCATATAAATTATATCATCCACATAAAGACAAACTATGATAAGATCATTCATAGCTTGTCTCTTTAAATAAAAGATTAGGCTCATTCTTACTTCGTTCAAAGCCATTAGCAAGGAAGTAGGAGTCTATTTTGCTGTACCATGCATATGGGGCTTGCTTCAATCCGTAAAGTGCCTTTTTCAGCTTGTATACTTTCTCTTCCTTTCCTTCAACTACAACTCCTCAAGGTTAAGTAACAAATACCTCCTGTTGTAATTCTCCATTTAAAAAAATGCTGATTTGACATCAAATTGAAGCACTTAACATTGTAATTTTGCAGCTAATACCATGATAATTCTCACTGTTTCAAACCAAGCAACTGGAGAGAATGTCTCTTTAAAGTCAATACCTTGCTATTGTGAATGCCTTTTTTCGACGAGTCTTGCTTTATTCCTTTGAACACTCCCATTAACATGAAACTTTGTCTTAAATACCAATTTAAGACTAATTGCATGTTTTCCATCTGGTAAATCTACTAGCTCCCATTTCCTATTCCTTTCAATTGTTGCAAGTTCTTCCTTCATTGCATTGCACCACACGTCCTTTTTGATTGCTTCTTCAAAGTTATTCAACTCTGCTACAAATAAGGCATATGTGGAGTCATATGTTTCCTACAGATAGCTGAATGTTCTTGGTGGAATCTCATTATAAAAATAAGAAAAATCAGATGAAGATAATGATGTTCTTCTTCTCGGTTATGAAGATATGAAGTTGCCAGTTGTTAATGTTGATGGAATAGAAGTACCAGGGTCTGCACCCACTTCTAAGTTATGAAAATCTTCATTTTCTTGTGGTATTGTAGCTGTTGAAATGCCTTCTGGTTTGTCCCAATTCTAACTTGAGTCTTTATCAAACTCTATATTCTGCTTATAATCACTTTACCGCTAATAGGGTTATGTAACCTATATACTTTGCATTGTGATAAATAACCAACAAAATTAAATTTTACAAATTTTTCGTCTAATTTTTGTCAGTTTGGTGAGTCAATTAAAGCATAAGAAATACAACAAAAACTTTTAAGTGACTTACCCCAGGCTTTGTACCTATCCAAGCTTCATAAGGGGTCAAATTTGGAACAGCTCTTGTAGGTGAAATATTGAGCAAATAGACTGCCGTTATGGATACTTCTACCTATAATTCATTTGGCAATCCCTTTTCTTGTAGCAAACTTCTAGCCGCTCTATAACCGTTCGATTCTTCCGTTCATCCATATTTGCTCTGGTGTATATGATGTTATCAAGTCCTTGCATATGCCATTTTCTTCACAAAATTCAATGAATTCATTAGATAACAACTCACCACCCTTGTCCGTGAAGAGAGCCTTTATACATCCACCATGTTGCTTCTCAACAAGTGCCTTGAACCTTTAGAAGTTGTCAGAAGTTTCTGGTTTATACTTCAAGATATACACCCAACTCATGCAGCTAAAATCATCTGTAAGTAAAAATAATATTTACTACCACTAAGAGATTTTGTTTTCATAGGTCCACATAAGTCTGCATGTACTAATTTAAGACAACGCTTAGCCCGCGAAGGTTTTTCTGTAGGAAATGATTTTCTGCTTTGTTTCTCCTAAATGCACCCTTCACACACTTCTGTAGCATCAATTTTAGGTAGCCTATTGGCCATTTTCCTTTCACTCAATAGTTTTATCCCCTTGAAATTCAAATGGCCATACCTCAAATCCCATAGCTTTGACTCATTTTTAGCAATAAGATCATGATTTTCTATAGTGGTAGTTTTTAAAGGAAACATTCTTTTTGTTGTTATTTTAACATTCACTATAGTTTGTCTCGAATTTTTATCTTTAACAACATAAGAATAATCATCAAATGACATCGAGTACCAACTGTCCAATAATTGCCCAACCCTCATCAAATTATGAGACAAACTAGGAACAAAGAACACATCATGGATAAGCTTGACATTACCGATGCTTGTAGTGACAACAACAGTGCCTTTGCCTTCAACTTGTAGTGGCTTATAATCCCCAAGCCTTACTCTTATCTTTTGAGTCTCATCAAGCTCTTTGAAAACTGACTTTATGTCTATCATATGGCTTGAATAGCCGCTGTCCACATACTAAACTTCATTAGCATTTGATTCATAATGCTGAACTTTTTAGGCTATAAACAAATCCTCTTTTGCTTTGTCTTCCTTAACATAACTTGCCTATTTTTTATCTTTTCCAACAATCAGCCTGGATTTATCAAAACTTCTTGCAATAGTGGCATTGAATATCACTTTTATTGTGGTCTATTTGATCATTTAAAGACTGCCTGCGATCAGCTTGCCCATTTCTTCCGTTGCTTCTACCTCTACCATGGCCTCTACCGTGATATCCACCTCTATTTTTTGTTTTTCCTAACATAGCATGGTGTGAACTTTCATTACCTTTCACCTGAAATTCCTTCTCTTCACTTTTGTCAAGGGATCTACTCAATCTAGCTTCATGTGCTTGCAAAGAACCCATTAATTCATCAAAAGAAAACACAGAAAGATCCTTTAATTCTTCAATTGCAGCAACTACATGGAATGCCTAGCACTACTCCCTCCCGAAAGGGAAGTGGAGTTGTCTATTGAAGTCATGCTTGGTACTGCTCCTATATCCAGAGTACCATACAGAATGGATCTTACTAAATTGAAAGAGTTGAAGGTGCAGTTGCAAGAGCTTCTGGATAAAGGGTTCATTTAACCCAGTGTCTCATTGTGGCACGTACAGGTCTTATTTGTTAAGAAAAAGGATGGTACATTACGGATGTGCATCGATTATAGGCAATTAAATAGAGTCATAGTGAAGAACAAATATCCGTTGCTAAGAATTGAAGACCTATTTGATCAATTGAAAGATACAGGAGTGTTCTCAAAGATAGATTTGCGATCAGGGTACTATCAACTTCGAGTAAAGGATATGGATATACCGAAGATTGCATTTAGGACCTGGTATGGACATTACGAATTCCTAGTAATGCCATTCGGGTTAACTAATGCTCCGGTGGCATTTATGGATATGATGAATAGAGTATTTAGGCCTTATTTAGACCAGTTTGTGGTAGTATTTATCGATGATATCCTGGTCTATTCTAAGAATGAACATGACCATACTGAGCATCTCTAAATTGTGTTACAGACCCTGCAGGAGAAACAGTTGTATGCTAAGCTGAGCAAGTATGATTTTTGGCTTCAAGAAGTATCTTCTCCAGGTCATGTTGTCTCTTCCCGAGGGATTAGAGTTGATCCTAATAAGATAGAAGCAATTGTTAATTGGAAGCCACCACAGAATGTTACGAAAGTGAGAACTTTTCTTGGTTTGACGGGTTACTATGGTCGATTTGTGAAGGATTCTTGGTGATAGCATCCCCTTTAACTAAACTGTTACGAAAAGGAGTGAAGTATGAATAATCTGATAGGTGTCAGAATAGTTTTGATTAACTGAAAAGTATGCTTACTGAAGCGCCTGTATTGGCTCAAACTACTTCTGGTAAGGAGTATGTTGTGTTTATTGACACATCTATAAATAGATTGGGTTGTGTTTTGATGCAGGATGGAAAGGTAGTTGCTTATGCCTCTAGGAAACTAAAGCCACATGAACAGAATTACCCAACAT
>JANZXP010081254.1:0-29771 GCA_027576715.1 Erythroxylum flavicans
GAGAAGCGGTTGATGTTTAGGTTTGTGTATTTCTGACCTGAGATTTGAACGAATGAGAGTGGTTGTGAAGGTTAATGATTGCATTAAATAAGGTAGATGCAAAGGAAAAATACAGAGGAAGAATATCGTCTATGATGACGTTACAACACAGAGGGAAGGAGGAGTAAAGAGTATAAGTATCTTCTGTGCTGACGTCAGAACACAGAGGCTAGGATGAATAAAGAGTAGAAGTATCCTCTGTGCTGATGTTAGAACACAGAGGCAAGGATGAGTAAAGAGTAGAAGTATTCTCTGTGATGACGTCAGAACACAGAGGCAAGGATGAGTAAATAGTAGAAGTATCCTCTGTGATGATGTCAGAACACAGAGGCAAGGATGAATAAAGAGTAGAAGTATCGTCTGTGATGACGTTAGAATACAGAGGACACGTCATCATATAGAAGATAGAACACAGAGGAAAGGATGAATAGAGAATAGAAGTATCGTTTGTGATGACGTCAGAACACAGAGGACACGTCATCATATAGAAGATAGAACATAAAGGATAGACTACAGACAATAAGTAGTCAACACAAAAGATAAAAGTCAACTACAGAGGATAGAACACAGAGGATAGATCATAGCCTAAGGATTATAAGAAGGAGTTAAGAAGTTATGTTCGTTGAAGAATATCGTCTGTGTTACTGTACACAGATTCCTCTATGTTACTGTTCACAGGGATTCTTCTGTGTTACTGTTCACAGACTTCGTCTGTGTTACTGTTCACAAGGATTCTTCTGTGTTACTGTTCATAGACTTTGTCTGTGATACTGTTCACCGACTTCTTCTGTGTTACTATTCACAGAACTTCTTCTGTGTTACTTTTCACATAACTTCTTCTTTGTTACTGTTCACAGACTTCGTCTGTGTTACTATTCACGGAACTTCTTCTGTGTTACTGTTCACAGACTTCGTCTGTGTTACTATTCACGGTTTATCTCCTACCCTATTTTTAACCCTTCAGAAGATACATTTGGCCTTCGAGGTCTTCATGAAAGTTATAGCTCTTGAAGTCCTCTATCAAAGTTTCCAAAGAAACCCTAAATTGGATGTCTAAAGAAGAAGTTATGCCAATAGCCCCGAAGCAAGTATATATGTAAAATGTGGACTCACCAACGATATTCCCTGAGGTTTTCAAGTTAAAATGGATGAATGGACTAGTCGACTATCATCGTATTAGTCAACTATCCTAAGGGCTGAGCTGAGCTTAGAAAGGGGAGTTTTGAGAAGATGACCCGATAATGATTAAGGTGTTCTCTATAAGAGATAAGTTCACGAGTTAGGATTTTCTGCAAGAGTTGGACTTCGAAAACGGGGTCCAACAGCTGTGGTATCAGAGAAAGCATGAAAGTCAGACTTCAAAATTGGGGTTCGACAGCTGTGGTATCAAAGCAAGCATGAAAGTCAGACTCCGAAATCGAGGTCTGACAATACTGCTCTAAAGTATGTTCAGGAGTGCTAGCTTGATCTGAAAGTTATTGGCTTGAAATGTACGCCTTGCAACTCCTTGAGGACTAAAACCTGGCCTCATAAAGTCCATCAATGTCCTTTCAACTCCTCCTTGCTCTCATTCTTCTGCCATATTCCTTTGTATTATGTCTTGAAGTCTGGCTCTTCCTAGCTCTCTTTCATGTCTTGTAATGTATGAAAACTCTTATTTACTAAACTCTTTAGACCTTCTCGTGCTCCTTGTGTTCATGCACTTGTAAATACACAAGGAAGAGTATTAAACACCCTTAAATCAAAGTCACCCAAGCTAAACAAGATGCTAAACAAAACAATTCCCGACAACGGCACCAAAACTTATTAAATGCAAAAACAAACTACTTGTTTTACGCTAAAAACTGCAAGTATATGGGTCGTTACTTATAGTAAAAAGCAAATATTGTCCCATAAAAAATGTGTTTAGGCACCATTTAATTCAGGTTATACTTTGTTTAAGACTCAAATTCAAATAATAAAAATTGAAAAATAAACTAAATCAAATAAACTAGCAACAAACAAATAATGTAACAAAAGTGCAGAAACTTTAATTTCAAGATTAAAGATTATAGATCACTTTTTCCCTATCTTGTCTCCCTCCTACCTTGTTGATTGAATTATGCCTCAACTAAGATGCCCTAATGTTTCAATCACCCTTTCTCAAGGTGTAATCAAATCTCCCTATCCAAATTAAATGGAATTGATAATGCAATCTCTTAATCTACAAAATTAGTCCACTAATTTAACTAGTTATGAAGCTATCCTATGGGCAATCAACTAATTAGTCAATATCTCTCTCTAACTATTCAATTAACTTGATAAATGCAGGTTTACAGGGTGCCAACTCTCATTGTATAGCCCTACATAATTTACCCAACTCAATTTCTCAATATATTGTAAGGTTTAAGCACAACATTTATCAAAAGCATTCATTCATTCAAAACAACAAAGTAGGAATTCAACAAGTAGTTTGAAAGTAATCTCTATAATAAATTTAGCCACTCATAATAGAAACAAGTTCAACCATATCCGTATTCTCCAGAATACAAAACAAACTGAAAACAAAAAAAATAAAACAAATACAATGGTAGCTTTCTTCACTTTTTGTATCTGGAAATCTAGAATGATAGAAGCTTTTGACACTCAATCCCGATTCTGACCTTTTTCACCGTGAAGCTTGTGACTGTTTATGAACAATCGATGAAAAATATGAATGGTGGTTGCTGAAATTTGTGTATATATAAGGAAGGCCTATGACTTTTTTCTATTTAGGGTAATCTACTTGATTATGTAAGTGTCCCTACATTTGTCCTAACGTTGGCCACGATCATGGCTTATATGTCATGATCATGTCCCTTGAGTAAGCTCTCTGTCATGATCGTGGCATGCAGGCTATGATTATGGCCAATCCTGATGCTTTATGGCCAATCCTGATGCTTATGTCACGATCATGGCCTGGGCTTGTGTTATAGCTTGAGTTCCCTTCGAAACTCCTCTATTCTTCGTTATTGACCCTGAAACAGTAGCAAACTCATCAAGGCACCTCAAATACACAACATTGAATCTCAAAAGCATGATCTAACCTGTAAAACATGTAAAACACAAATATTTAACAAACTAACACAATTCTAACCCAAACACATACTAAATAATCAAATTAACAACTAAACACACACAAAACTACCCATTAAAACACAATGCAATCTACAACTATCAGTCAAGTTGCTAAAAAAACAACATGCAGTGGAGGGAAGGATGAAGTTACAAGAATGCCCTTTAAGAGAAAATGAAAAAGTTTAAGGAGGAGCATAAAAGCAAGAAGAACAAGGAACAGAGATGGAGAAATTGTAGCATTAAAGGGGAGCTAAGAATTAGCAAGAGTATAAGAGTGTGGAGGCACAAGGAGAAAGTAGCAGGAAAGGTGGCAGCCAGTAAAGAGAGAAGGAGCAGCCAACCAATTTTATTTGCATTAATTTCTATTTAAATGTTATTCAAATATACTTTCTTAGTTGATATGCTTTTATCATTTATATTTAATTTTTGTCTAAATATAATTTCTTAATTGATATAATTTTTCCTTTTTATTTAATATGTTATATTCTTATATTTTATTAAAAATTAATCACTTTATGTCGAGACTTTTATTAATGTTATTAATGAAAATCATATATAATATTTTGGCTTAAATATATTAAAGATGATTTATGTGTTCAACTAAGATGTTATAGGATTTTCATTAAGAATAATAATAAAAGTATTTACACAGGTTGATTAATAAAGTTGAAGGAATAAATTAGAAGTAGACTTACTAATAGGTCATGTAAAAGGTGGCTTAAGCCTTACCCTACTCCCCTTCTAGTGATTCAGACTCATCCCACCATAAAATGACATTATTTTGGTATGGATAATTAAAATGATGTCATTTTATTCTTTAAAATTTTAAATGTACTGACCAAAATTACAGCTATACTAAAATAACATAATGTTGGTGGTGGAGGGTTGAACCTTTTGGATCAAACTTTAAACTAATATTAGGTCTGAACTTAACTTAAAGTCTATTCAATTTAAGGAGTCGTGATTTTAAGTTAAGTCAAGCCAAGCTGAATTGTCAACCCAATTAAAACGTTTAATTATTGAACTAAAATAAGAAATTGTATTAAATTGAGGGATTAAAAATATGTTTGTCCCTATTTTCTTTCATTTTTATACATTTAATATTTATATAACAATAAAATCATAATTGTCTTATTTATTTATAAGTTCAGTTTTTCAATTCTTTCCCTCTACTTTTTATGGTTTTTAGTTTTCATTGTCCTAAAGGTACCCAAAAGGGGATAAATTAGAAGCTACTAAGTTAAAGGAAACTAATAGCAATTTATCAAATACTTTCTATACCTAAATAAAGATGATGAATTCATATAAGTGAGATATTAAAAGTTGATATATTGATCCATTATGAACCTGCCTATTTGATTAAAGGAGCTAAAGGCTTGAGACAAGAGATCCTCTTTTTTTATATATGTTTACCTCATATGTTGAGGTGTTAACAGGAATAATCACTGTTTTAAGCCTAATGAAAATTTCAAATTTCATAATAAATGCAAAAAATTGAGGATCTCCATCCTTTCTTTTATTAATGATCTTCTTCTATTATGTAATGCAAATCCTAACTTAGTGAGCATATAGATGGACTCCTTGCATATCTTTAACTATCTTTTAGGTCTTTCCATTAATAAGGATAAATTAGTCTTTACTTATTAAAAGGAACCAATCGTTTAGTTGATTGGCTTTCGAATATGACATGGTTAGAAATTAAATTGTCTCCTCTCATATACTTAGGAATGTCTATCACTATTAAGAGACCATCATTTAGGGACAACCAACTTTTGCTTGATAGTGAGTGAAAAAGGATCGATCACTAGAATAATTAAATTCTATCTTATATCGGTAAGGAATAACTCATAATTTCCTCTCACTTGACTCTTCTAAGGAAAGTAATCAATTCGTTACAAAAATTGAGGAACTTCCTCTAGTTTGGTAAAATAGTGAGAAAATCAATAACAAAAGTTAAGTGGTCTAACATATGCATAACCAAATCTAAGGCAAGTTTAAGAATCAATTTAGTAAGGATTATAAATAAGTTGTTAATTTCTAAGAGGATTTGGAGCATCCTGAACAAAAATGAATCCCTATAGATGAAATAGGTTTATAGCTAATTTCTGGACTGCTAAGCCTAAAGCCAACTCCTACAACTCCTAAATTTAAAGATTAGTTATAAATGAAAATTAAATATAATATTAAGAATGGCAATAACACCTATATATGGTTTGATAAATGGAATAAGGTGGGGCCACTTTGCCTAATCTTTGAGCTAAATAAAGTGAGGAATCTATACCAAATTAGGCTAAGGTAAGTGAGTTAATTCAAGGCAATAAATGGACTTGTAATATCAAGGGTTTTTCAACTATACTTGACAAAATTCTAAATTATAATCCTAACATAAATAGGGAGGACAAGGTGAAATGGTTGAGACATAATTTAGGTGTGTTCACAAATAAGACTTGTTAGCTAATTCTTACTAGTTGCTCTTAAGGTTCTAATTAGTTTGGGTTAAACATCTCCCTAAGGTTTCATTTATATTATGCTATTCATAAGGAACAGGCTAAATATATTGTATAAAGTGAAGGCCCCAAGCATCCTTATAACTTACTATCTATGTGACCAAGAGCTTGAATCCATCAAGCACTTATTCTTCCAATATCAGTTTTTAGCAGATGTGTGGAGGAAAATTCAATAATTATGCAATATTCATTGCAAACATACTAATTGGCTTAAAATAATCTAGCTGGCTACCAAAAAACACCACCATTATAGAGTGGACAATTTAATTTTCAAGATAGCTTTTCATTGTATGGTTTATTCACTTTGGAGGGAAAGGAATGTTAGAATCTTCTGAGGTGTTAAATATACACTATAGGACTTTGATCTTAGAAATTGGGATTAAAGAGATATTACTAGCAAAATATCTTCACCTTGGTTATAGTAGTTTAGTAGTGTCAAATTGGAATCTCTCTCAACATGGGATAGGATAAGTATCAATGATGAAATTTTCAATTTTTTCCATCAGGTTAGAGCTATATCTATTAGTCCATCAATCTTCCTTAAAGATTGGCATAAGTCATCATGTGCTTAATAATATCTATAATCATATATTAATATCACATGCATGTGTTAACAATGATATAAGCTTTAGACTTTCCTTTTACTTCAACAGGCTTTAAAGCTAAGGAATTAGTCACCCCATATAAAAGACAAGCGATTGATGAATAGATTCTAATATTCCTTTATAACCAAGTTAGAAATAGTTAGATTTCCGAGCTTATTGCCATTTAAGATCTTGTTATCAAAAGGTTATAACCTAGTTGGCTAATGCCTTATGTCTCCCTTTTATGATTTTTCTCTTATTAATTCAATTCTTTCATCTTCAAAGAAAATTGTACATTGGTATGTAACATTAGCAAATTAGTGGCAATAACATAAGCAATGTCAAAGTATTCTAGTTTTTTCCAAGCTAATATTCCAAAACTTTTTGGTATCAAACCAATATATCAAGTAAACTTTCTTAATGACAATTCATATAATAGAATATATAATGCAATATGAATTAATAATCAGGCATAATCAAGTAAGAACGATAAATAATTATAAAAGAGTGGAGAAAAGGAATTGAGCACATTAATTTATCACCATTATTTTTACTAAAAAGCCTAAAGGTATAAATTCCTAATAATCAAATTACAAGTTGGACCCTTGTTGATGGAGAGGTATTGACCCTCAACGATGATAATCATATATCGAAGATGAGTCGAGCTGGGTTGGGTTGGGTTAGGATTTGGGCAATTTAGGCTTGCCTTAAGTTTGTGTTCAAGTTTAGGTAGCATAAACTAGGCTTAGTTGTCTTTTGGCTGAGCTTAAGTCACTTGTAAGAAGTTCAAGCTAGGTTCAGGCAACATTAGACCCAACATAACCTAACCTATCGCCAACCCTATTATTAAACACTACTTGGGTCATAAACTGTGTTGATATGTTATCTTTCTAAGAGGATATATGGACTATGGCACTTTTATATCCTAGACCATGTCTATTATGGAAAGGGTAATAGGAAAATCTATAGCTAGAGATGTGCCTATGCCGTAGGTTATGTATTTAGAATATTTTTTCTAAGAGGCTCCATATTCTAAACTAGCTCATATCTTAGGCTACTTCCCAAAATGTTTCTACTAAGAATGGTCCATTTGTTTGCACCATAAGTGTGTTATAAAATGTTTCGAATAATAGGGGGCACTAAACCCTCACTTTCAACCCTCTCTTTTGTTTGCTCTTAGTTATTTAAACACACACTATCTATAATAGGTTCCTGAAAAAACTTACATATTTTTTGACATTTACCCCCATATTTTTCAACCTTTAGGGATCCAAACTCATCTTTTAGGGAATTTGGCATCTTAAGAAAATTTTTATCTATTTTAAATTCTCGACCTTCACACAACATACAACCATAAGTTTTTAACCATACACAAGAAAAAGAAAGAAGATATAAGCAGTTAAGGGTAATTATAAGTAAAGGATTCACACAAGCTAGGGTTCATCTCACAATTAATATTGTACGCTTATATTCCACAATGTTGACCATCTTGAATAATATGATTACTTAAGACTTACAACTTATTAAATAAAATTAAATTATATATAAGAGTAGTTTGGAAAGTGTGGGTTTAATGGATGAAGTAAGGACCTATATAGGAACTAAATGGTGGCAATCAATTTTTGATGTGGTTAACAATGCTTACTAAGAAATCACATTGGAAAATTTTACTATATTAAAGGTGGTTAGGCATGTTAAGAATGAAGAGAAGGATGTGATGGAATTCATAGTAGGGGAATTAAATAATATATGAGTTTGAATGCATTTACATTATGATATGAGTTCTACATACCTGAATAAGTAAAAGTAAAGGACTTAAAAACTTTATAACAAAATTTTTTGTCAAAATCTATATGTGGAAACCTAAAGAGTTTTAGAGAACCATATTAACTACACATTTGACTATGATCCATCAATATTTAAGAGCACCTAAATTACCTCTCTTGCCCTTAGATACTTCCATGGGTGATATCTCATTCACTTCCAAGAAGAAAGCAGAGTATAAGAATAGTCACTCATAAGGTTCTATTCTCTTTGTGTTAGGAGGAGATCCAGTCACCTAGGTTATTATTATGCCCATGTATCTATAACAAATGGGCAATAAAAAGTATAATGAAATATGCGGAGGCTTTTATTTGACTAGACTAGTAAGAAATCTATGTATTTTTATTCTCTTTCAAACTTAATTATTTAGTTTTGCACAATTGTTGTCAACCTTGAAATGATGAGGAATATGAAATTTGTTAGGAAGGTCACTTATATTATATGGGATAGAGAATGAGCTAAGGCCCCTTTGGTTAGTGGAAAGGGGCATGAGAGAATGGAGTCTAAGCTAACAGCTAAAGTTCCATAAGTATCCTATGCATCTTAAGAAGAAAAGATAGCGAGGGAATCAAGAGATGTCAATCCTTCCCCATAATCGCCGATGTAGGAAATGATTGATCGAATTCTTCACTATATAGGGACCAAGATACATGTTTAGAACTATGTTTTATACAAGTTATATTGATAGTTGGAAAGGATGGGGCAGTGATTATCCACTTCCTTCCAACATATGTGATTTATTGAGTTACCTCCATAATTTTTGCTGTTATCCGTTATATTCTTTACATTGAGGACAATATAAATCCCAAGTGTGGGGAGGGAATTAGATATTTGTAGGCCCTATTTTGCTCATCAATTTTTGTTATGATTAGCTTACAAGAATAATTTTGAGATAACATTTTGAAAATGGAAAAATAAGATTGATTAAGATGGCATATTATAAGTTTGTTGTTTTTCGACTCAATTTGTTTAGAAATAGTTATGAGAATGATAACTAATTTAATTCTAATTTGTTCAAATAATTTTCAAATAAATACTTAAATTGCATTATGATACTATTTCGTATAATTTAGGTGTATTTAGAGTTAGAAGTGGATACTTTCTCAGTATTATAGTATAATTAACCATACTATTATAACCCATATTTAAGGTATTTTTGCATGATATTTTATACTTTTATTGTATATTTTCTAATTAATTTGCTCAAAGTGTGTTTATAGTTTATAATTGCCTTCATGGACTTAAAAGAGAAGAATTCAGATGAAAACACGATATAAAATAAAGATTTAAAGTACAGAAGGGATATACGATCGCACATCAAGTCGTATACTTCTCTTAAGTTGTGCAGATTTACGATTTCTAGAGATTTTAGGTTATGCACAGTTTGATGCAAAACCATGCATCTCCTAAAATCTTAAAATTTACTATAAAAAGATGTGTTAAAAGGAAAAATAAGAAAGGCAAACTTTTGGAAATGATTCTAGATGTGAAGAATGTAAAAAAGGGGCAATTTTGATCCAAAGAAGTGGAAACATGAAGAAATCATCAAAAGATCTAAGAGAATACAAGATCAAACCTCTACCTTGAAAAGAACATTTGATAGGAGATAAAAGGAACATTTAAAATTATGAATCCTTCATTTTCTATTCTTTCTTCTTTCTGTTATTGTTTGATTTCATTTTCAATCATGTGTAACTGAATTTCTTTAGTGTTTAGGTGCGATGAACCCTATGTTTATGCCGTAACATGTTTTGATTCTTTTTTTTAATACAATTGGTTCGATTAATCTATTGTGATTCGATTACATGTTTAATTTATGTTCTAATAGATCTAGAATATTAGATCATAACCTGATTTCTTAACATAGAAATTGAGAAATCCTTATATGAATAGATTTAATGTAATTGAAAGGAGTTTATTGCAACCTTAGAGATATGATGACATAAATCCTCTGGATTAAAGTTAAACCTAATAGCAGGATTCATAAATTGGCAAGGCAATTCTATAAACATTAACCTGAGTAATTTGATTGAAAATCTTAAGATTAGTTGCTATTATACTCGAGAGAGCTATTAACATATCGTAGGAATCTCCACGGTCTAATAAGTCAACAAAACAATGGTATGATAAAATATCAATCAATTAACGGTAATTAGGGGTATTCAAACCCTAGACATTTATTCTTGATATCGATAGTTTTCTAGGTAATTTATTTCTTTGTTTAATCTTGCTACCTATTTTATTTTATTTACTTAAGTTTTAATTTCTTTAATTAGAAATCAAAACCAAATTTGTAGATTAAATAATAGGATAATGGTAACTACTAGTATTTATCGTCTTCGTGGGATTGGCCCATACTTGTCAGTACTAGCTATAACTACACCATGCACTTGCAATAATTCATAATTGACATATATAGAAAAAATCAATCAAGTTTTTAATGCCATTATCGGGGACTTTAATATTAGGAACACTTTAATACTATTACTCTAGTCATTGTATTTTTATTTTATTTTATTTTATTTATCTTATTGTAGTTTTGGCTTACTTATTTAATTATCTTTTGAACTTTTCTACTTTGTGTTGAGTTTGTGGTTTATTGTAGGATTTAAGATTCATTGTCATAGCCACAACTTATAATAGAAGGATGGAGCAGAAAATACTTTTATAGGAGCCAGAATATGTCTTCACAATCTGTAACATCACCATATGAGAGAAAAAGGTGTCCTCACTTGTTTATAGAGGCTCAATCGATATCTAGACCGTGTTGCGACATTGGTGGGTGTAATTACTACAATCATGATTGTCATGTACCAACTTATTTATGTGAGCAACCGAGTATGTACAATCAACCTCAAGGTGCACTGTATAGGAATGGCTACAATTTAAAGTGGAGCAACTTTTACACCTATAGATGGAACAAATACATTCCAACTGAAATTTACATCACCAAGCATCTCCAATTAACGAGCTAACTCTAGAAGATATGAGATCGCTTTCGTTAAAGAATCAATCATGAGGCATTAGGAAATAGAGGATTATATATAAAATTTGGTGAATTAGATGGACCAACTGGTGAAGGCATTATCTAACAAGATGCAAGGGAATTTGCCTAGTTCTACTAAAATAGACCATACAAAATGTCAAATGGCAATCACCTTTAGTAATGAAAAAGAGTTCCCAGTAGAAGAAGAAAAAGACAGAGAGGAAAAAGAAGGAAGTATTACAGATAAATTAATAAAACTTCTTGTCAAAATGAAAGCTAACCACTGTAAATTCGACAGTGAAGAAAAGACATAGGTTGACTTCTTGAATTAAGTCACATTCCAAGAAGAGCTTCCAAAAGAAGAAGGAATCTCCATCCAAAAAGAGAAAATAGAGGAGTGGTAGGAAGTAATTGAAGAAGATGAGCCAAAAACCTTTGTCCAGGAAGAAGAAGAAGAAGAGTGGACAAAGGTGGTTGAGGAAGAACTGAAGGAGGAAACAAGTAAGGAAACTACTAATGAGAAGTTGGTAGTCACCTTGAGTATGGAGGGTTCCCACTTTCTCAAAGACAAATTGTTTATCGATGATTCAAGGAGTTTTATATTTCCTATTTTATTAACAGTTTGTCATTAAAAAGGGAATTAATGCATGCAATTGGAATAATTAATTTGATAAATTATGTCCTTGTTATTATCATCTAACAGGTAGCTTACACACAAGCTACAAAACCCTTATGCAGAGAAACGGGTGGAAAAAAGCCATTGATCATAAACCTAGGATGAGGGTAATGTGCAAGTTACGTCTACCTAATGATGTTAAGGCAACCCATAAATTATGATAGATTTTATTTTATTTTTATATTGCTTATTTATTTTCATTTTCATTTTCATTTTCGTTTTCGTTTTCGTTTTCGTTTTCATTTTCATTTTTGTTATTTTTATTTTTTATCTTTTTATCCCTTTTTCTTTATATTTTGTAAGGATGTAGTCTACTATCAGAAGGATCAAAAATCATAAAAATCATCTTATTCAGGAAAGTACCAACTTAACCCTCTCACCTATTTTTAAATGCTTATAATGTGTACATTGAGGACAATGTACAACTTTAAGTGTGGGGAAGGGGTTAATGATTTTTAATGATTTATTTAAGCTTATTATTATCTTGATTATTAAATTTTATAAATTGATATCTTCAATTGGTTAAACTATGTCTATCAATACTTTATTTCATTGTTGAATATTGATTTGAATTGGTATCCAAAAGGATGATAATTATAATAAAATTGCTTTCATATTTCATATTTTTAGCATTTACTGAAATGATCAAGTTGAATGAAATTACATATTATTTACACATATATAACCTATCTTTTTCATGAGCTTTTGAGCCTAAGACCACAATTTTCTTTCATTTTAAGCTCTTTTATTTTTTTTATGTGTGTTATCGTGCATATTTGAACAATTCTAGAACTTGCTTTTATTTTGCATATTGAGACCATATTTGTTAAATTAGAAGCATTAACATGATAAAGGCACTTAAATTCAATAACTTATTTTAGTCTATTTCTTTGATATTTACCATACCCATAAAATTATTAGGAATAACCAAGTTGAGCCTTAGCATTTTTCATTGATTAAACCCATATATTAACCTTTATTTTATTTTTCTTTGAAGACCTTTTTATTGTTTTAAACCTTGAAGGTTATTTACATTCTTTGCTTAGTTGAGACTTGAAATTATTGAAGGGTCCATTATTTCTTTAAATGTGTTAGTGAATGCTTGAATTATTATGAAAAAAATTAAAAAAATTAAATTACAACCTTAAAAAAAATTTGTGAATAAGTATATGGTACCAATAGAGTTACACTAAAAGGACCTATGTGTTTCATAAACAAGTCTTGTAATTTTTATTTAGTAAATTTCCTTCAATTTAACCCTTTTTAATATCCCAACCATACCATACCTAAGCCCCGCTACAACCATATAAAAACCTTTTGATTTATGTTTCTAGTTTATACATAAGTGGTGGAGATGTGATAATACTGCAAGCCTATAGTAACAGCTCTCCTATGCATTGATTGAGAGTTTTGATACTTTTCACCCTAAACACTTAAACACATTGAGTGAAATCTTGGTGAGGGTGTAAAGGTGTATACGTTTGATTTCTATGCAATTATTGATGTGATTATTATTAATATGAACTTGCAAAGTTAATTTAGGATAATTTGATTCTAATTGTAAGTTAATTTAATTCAATAGGATATGATGATTTATAGTATGAACGGACAGATTGAGATTAATGAAGGATTGATGTTGTAAGATTTATAATTTTGATTATAGTTTGCTGGAGGACAAGCAAAAGCTTAAGTGTGGAGATGTTTGATAGATGCATAATTAACCATATTTATACCCATATTTGATTTATTTTTTCTTGATATTTTATACTTTTATTGTATATTTGTTAATTTGCTCCAAGTGTGTTTATAGCTTATAATTGCCTTCATGGAGTTATAGGGGAAGAATTCAGATGAAACCACATCATAAAATGAAGATTTGAAGCATAAAAAGGATATATGATCGTACATTAGCCTGTGTACTTCTCTTAGGCTTTGTAGATTCGTGCATTCTGGAGATTTTGGGTCATGCATGATTTGATGCATAATTTACTATAAAAAGACGTGTTTAGAGGCAAAATAAGAAAGGTAGACTTTTAGAAATGATTCCAGATATGGAGAACATCCAAAAGGGGCGATTTTGATCCAGAGAAATGGAAAATATGAAGAAATAATCAAAAGATCCAAGATAATACAAAATCAAGCCTCTACCTTGCAAAGAACATTAGACAGAAGATAAAAGGGATATTTAGAATTATGTTTGTTTTCTATTCGTTCTTCTTTCTATTATTATTTGATTTCATTTTCAATCATATGTAACTAAATTTCTTTAGTGTTTAGGTGAGATGAAACCTATCTTAGTGTCTAGGTAAGATGAAACCTATCTTTATGTCATAACATGATTTGATTCTTTTACTTAATGCAATTGGTTGGATTAATCTATTATGATTTGATTACGTGTTTAATTTATGCTCTAATAGATCCGAAATATTAGATCATAAACTAATTTCATAACATAGAGATTAGGAAATCTTCGTATGAATAGAATTACTGTAATTGAAAGGAGTTGATTGCAACCCGAGAGATAGGATGACATAAATCCTCTATATTAGGGTCAAAAAGCAATCCTATAAACTTTAACCTGAGTAATTCAGTTAAAAACCTTAGGATTTGTTGTTATTAGACTTGAGAGAGCTATTAGCATTTCATACAAATGTCCACGATCTAATCAATCAATAAAACAATTTCATGATAAAAGATCAATCAATTAAGGGTAATTGATATTTTTCTAAGTAATTTCTTATTTCTTTGTTTAATCTTACTGCCTGTGTTATTTTATTTGCTTAAGTTTTAATTTCTTTAATTAAAAATCAAAACCAAACTTGTAGACTAGATAAAAGGACAACGATAACTACTAGTATTCATCATCTTTGTGGGATCGACCTTACTTGCTAGTACTAGCTACAACTATACCATGCATTTGCAGTAATTCATAATTGACATATATAGAAAAATTCAATTAAGTTTTTGACGTTATTACTGGGGACTTTGATATTAGGAACACTTGAATGTTATTACTCTCTTCATTATTTTTTGTATTTTATTTTATTTTATTTTTTGTTTTATTATATCTTGTTATATTTGTGGCTTATTTTTTAACTTCTCTATTTGATCTTGAGTTTTTGGTGTTATTATAGGATTTCAGATCCATTGTCATAGCCACAACTCACAATGGAAGGATGGAGTAGACAATACATTTATAAGAGCCAGAATATGTCTTCATAATCTATAATATCACCACAAGGGAGAAAGAGGTGTCCTGACATGTTTTCGAAGGCTCAACCGATATCTAAACTGTGTTGAGACATTGGTGGGAGTAATTACTACAATCATGAATGTCAAGCACCAACTTATATATGGAAGGGATCGAGCATATGCAATCAACCTCAAGGTGCACTATAAGGGAGCAACTACAATTCAAAGTGGAGCAACTCTTACGCCTATGGATGGAACGACTACGTTCCAGCTAAAAATTTACAACAGAAGCTTAAGTGTGAAGATATTTGATGCGTATGAAATATGCACATCTTAAATATTTTCCTTAATTATTGTGCTAAAGTACCTTATTATACTTAGTTTTTGATATCGTTTTAAATAATTATGCAAAGTGGACATTAGGATATTATCATTCAATAGTTTGAGGTCATTTCAAGCAAAATTATGAAGAAAATCACATTTCATGGAGCAATAAGCTATGCTATAGTGTGATTCTTTATGAACTTCCTTTTACTTTGAATCCTCTTTCTTTTAAGAGGTACATGCATCATAATCAACCATACCTTCTTTCGAAGGAGGCATATTAGTCTTATTAAATACAATAAGCATGGATTCTTTTATACCGTGTTTTTTTAATTGAAAACTCTATATGCCTCAGTAGTTACAATATCTTAGAAATATCCTTTCATCATATTTGGCATCAAACTTTCTCTTAGATTATCACTAATATTGGGGATATAACACTTGTTACTAATTGATTAGTTGCAATTTATGTATAATTAATTTATTTGATAAAGGTATTCTTGATCCTTATATATTTTATTAATTATATTTATTAGTTAATACTAAAAATAAAATCCCTATTAATAAAAAGAAGAAATATATTTTATTTATTAAAAAAGGCTCTAGAAAACAAATTAATGCTTTATATTTGAATTAAAAAAACTTTTAATTTAAACTTTAAAAAAGTTTGATTTTGGAGAAGGAAAATGGAATTCCATTTGATTGAAAATATAGGTTTATAACTTGGATAAAAAAAAGGCTTTGAATTTAACTAAAATTTCTAAAATGGTTTGATTGTTTTGCCAAAATTAAAGTTTAAGTTTTTTTGGTGATTTGTTTAACTAGGCTAAGTGAGTTGATTAGACTAAACCAAATGGGTTAAAATGGACTAATTGAGCTATACTTATATGTACTATACTTTATTTTTTCCTTTTTCTCCTTTTTAGATTGGTGATTTTTAGATTGGACATTTTGCCTGAGATTAGGATTTTAGGAATTTGATTTTAGGATAAACATAATTGAATTAATAAAGCTATAAATTTGGTCTTGATGGATTGACCTTTGATTTATATTTAAGGAGAAAAATTCATGTTTGAACAATCCAATTTTATTTATTAACCAATATTTTGTTATTGGACCATAGTTATTATTTCTTCATCTCCATTCTTGTTAATGAGCCATGCATCACAAAATTACAAACAAAGAAAACATGCAGAAAATAAGAAGAAATAAAATATTTTTCAAAGTTGAATACTAAGTGAATTTACACTAATACATGGTTTAATTAATTTTAGAAATTACTAGTTGGACTTAAATTTATTCAAACCAAAGCTTAAATGAGGTTTATCTTAAGAATAAATTTAAAAAAGATGTGATCTTAAATTAATTTAGTTCTGAAATAAAAAATACAATTTATTACTAAAATTTGTTCATATAAAAATAGGCTTAAGCTCCAAAGTTAATCTTTTTTTTTGCTTAAAATTATGATCCTTTTATTATTGGACTAGGTCTAGTTGCCTTATGCTATTAATAAGCAAAATTAACACCTTTCTTTATTAAGCAGAATTGGGCCAACAATAGTGCACTTTTAATTCAAAATAAAATAGGGTTTTGATTGAGCAAGCCCATGAAAACTTTCTTTATGCCTTAGCATTATAAACTAGAATTAAACCTTTTCACAAAATTTATATAACCAACCTAGAAACTTGAGTATGAATATAATGCAAATATTAGCCTTTTGAAATGAAATTCTTACTTTTTATATAGAATAGATAGACTAAATTTAAAGTTATGTGAAGATAAAATCTAGAAAACACTAAACTAGAATCAACATTGAATCCTAAGCATAATTTAAAATTACAACCAATGTCTTAATCAAAATATTTAATTGTACTAATATAAGAAAACGAGGAAATGAACTACAAGACATATGAAGTAACCAAAAGAACCTTGAGACCAAGAAACTTGAAAGTAGCATAAACTTCATTCTTGAAAAATAACACATAATATATATGCCAAAAAAACTAGTAGATGGAATAAATTTCTAACACTAAAATGCCAAAGCAATTATTAAGCAAAGTGGTCAAGGATAGATCACTTGAATAAGCATAAGACACTGGAGAAAAAAAAAACAAACCATAACCATATGATTCTAGCCTTCGAGATCATCTTAACAACGTAATAATAAATATTAAGTAGAGCAAAACAAAATAGTGAGACAAAGATCAAATGACTTAGAGACAGAAGATTAAAAAACATAAAACAAAAATAAGTTATTCAGAAAAGAAAATTTACCCAAATCGTTTGTTAAACCTTATGATCTGTTCTCTTACCTTTGAAACCTTTATAAGCTCTAAATACTCTAGAAATTATCATAAAAGCACCATTAAATGTTAACAAGTTAGAGGAATTATGAGGTCATAAAAGAAAGTAACACAAAGACGAAGAGAAACCTTGCTAAATAGTGGTAAAGAAAGGAAGCTAATAATTTTAAGATGTCTATGTACACCTAAAATTTTATCTAGTGGAAATGGTGGTGTTTAGATTTTCTTAAGTTCTTTGAATATGAGAGAAACTGAAGTTCTAAGATATTAGTGATAGAAATGATGAATGCATAATGCTTTTTCTTTTTTTCCCAATAAGGAAAGAAGATGCTTTTAATTTTTTATATAATGAGCAAAACAAAGATATAATGAAGCTTTAAGGTGAGAATATCATTTAGACATAAACATTAAGAACAAATGATATGATATTGTTTATGGGGTCATGAAGAAATGAGATGAAAATAAAAAATTTGTATGCCAATATTTATTTTGAAATGCAAGGTAGGGTATGCATTTATTTCAAACACAAATAGCATCCTCTTGTTGTTTTAAAAGGGAAGGGATGAATAGATGTTTTATGTCTCTACCAAAAACATAAAATCCTTATTTTAGGTTGTTGGATAGGGACTTCTTTTCTTTTCTTTAATCAATGGCAAAAGTCCATATTTATTTTGAATGGCTCAGATTATGGTAGCTATGTAATAATTAATAGTATAGGATAGGTTGGTTGCTTGTAAGTATTCAAATATTAAAGAGCATTTTTAAGGATTTGAGCATATAGTAACAATAAAGACAAACATGCTTTAAATCAAAAGTCATAAATTCTTGATCTTTTTTATGATAAGTGCATAACTATCACATGCTACATAGAGATAACAATGTATTTTTATTGACTTCTTAATTAAGCTTTACTAGGCTCATTTATAGGTAAGTATTCTTAACTTGTGATGACTACCTTTTTATTAGGCTTCCAGTCCACTTCCACTTCCAATACTCTATCAAGAAGAAGAAATAACAAAGTAGCCTATATGGTAATATTGTTTCAGAGAATTAAGAGAAAGGCCCAATCCAACTTCAGGTTAATTTCCATTATATCTATCTTATTTATAATTATTGTTTTAGTTGTTTTTTTTGCTAGTATGAGATGCTTCTAGAATTATAAGGTGTCAAGGTGGTTAGGATTTGGTTAAAATGTGTTGGGTATATCAGAGGCAGAGAGAGAGAGTGTAAGTATGGAATGAGCCTTGTGCTTGTAATAGGAGAAAGACAACTTTTAAAAGTTGCCAATGTCAATTCCCCTTTTTTTAATCATTAGTAACAATATCCTCTATCATACCTTCCCATACTCTTCTTATTTTCTCTTGTCTTCTTTTTATTATTCCATTGAGTTTCCACCATTCTTTGTATTAGAACTAATTCTTCTGATCTTTGGAGAATGCTAGTAATGAAGATGGAATATCATACGGAAAGTATGGAGGAGAAATTATTAACCATTGAAACCTACCTCGCTCACTTGAATCCAAATATGTCTTATCAAAACCAACAACTTGATGAAGTGTTGAATGCTCTGGCAAGGAGCTCTATCTCGATACGGAAGCATATATTTGATTCAAATGGTGTCAAGGTTATATTAAGGTTAGAGGAGAGGAGACTCGTGTAATAGAAGGTAAGACCATTATGCTCCAATATACTGTACCAATCATGATAATGAGTAAGAGATGCTAAACTATGATGGTGAAGAGGATCTAACATCTTAGTTCTATAAGGGGAAGCATTATTTCATTATGAACTAATTAATTGAAGTATATAAATTCAAAGTAACTGGCTTTTGTTTATAGGGGAATTTGTTAATTTGCTGTAGTGGGAGGAAAATTAGTGGCCATATTTGACTTAAGAGGAGCTCAAAAACCAACTCATTTGAAGATTTTTTCAAAAACCAAAAGGGAGCTAGTAATAAAAGCTTTTATCGTTGCAACAAATTTCATTATTTATAGAATATCGACAAGATTTTGAGCCACTAGTAATTGTTTTAAAGCACTTGGATGATGATACATAGTTAGACATTGATTAAACATAAGCTACTTAAAGTATTAAGGAGGGAAGCCAAGTCTTAAGCTTGGATTAAGTTTTGAATTCTGTGAAAAAATTCTAAAGAAATTGGACCCATTTTGTAAAAAATTATGTTTTAAATGTGATGAAAAAATATCACATTAGGCATCAATTTAAGGGATGGGAGTTTAATGTGTTGACTATTTTAAATGATGAAGGAGAAGGCAAGACGTCTAAGGAAGATGAGGTCGAGGATTATGAAGCTCTACTCTAAGTTAGGGAAGTGCAACTATCTCTAAAATTTGTTATTGGTCTGAATTCTCCTCATTTAATAAAACTTAAAGGGGAAATAAGGAGGTAAGAGGTGGTAGTCTTGTTTGATTCTAAACATAGTTTTATTGGTAAAGAACTCGTAGAAAATTTTTAGAATTTGATTACAAAATGACTGGTTATAGGGTGGTGATGGGCATGATAATTTTTGTTTTTAGAAAGGAAATTTGTTGAGGGATAATACTGAAAATGAAAAAGATCACATCATTGAAGATTTCTTGCCTTTTATTATTAGAAGCTTTGCCATAATTCTCGAACTCAAATGGTTGTTCATGATGCATTATATTGATTTTAATTGGCACATAATAACAATGAGGATCTTAGTGGATGGAAAAATTGTGACACTTTAAGGGGACCTAAGCCTGAGCAAGCCAGTGGTTTCCCTTAAAACGATATGAAAACAATTCAATAGGAGGGATAAAGGGTGTTATTGGAGCTTGGGTGTATGACCCTTCAGGAAGGGGAACTTGAGAGGTTTTCAACTAGCTCAATGAATTAACACCACAGAGGGATAAAAGTCATGAGATTAATCTGAAGCTTGAAACTATCCTAATTAATGTACGACCCCAACATTATCCATGTGCTGAAAAGGATGAGATCAAGAATTTGGTTAAGGAAATGTTAGTGGCATGAATTATTTGGCTGAGTGTGAGCCTATTTTTGAATATGTTGTTGCTAGTAAAAAATAATGATGGAAGTTAGAGGTTTTTTTGTCAAATACTAAGAATTAAATAAAGTAATGGTACCCAACCATTTTCCTACTCCAATGATTGATGAGTTATTTGATGAATTGAAGTGAACTAGTCTATTCTCAAAATTAGAAATAAATTTGAGGTATCACTAGATAAAGGTGAAGATTGAAGATGTGCCTAAAACAATGTTTTATACCTAAGAATTCCACTATTAGTGATGCCTTTCAGCCTCACAAATGCCTCTGTCACTTTTAAATTGGTGATGAATTTATGTTTAAATCGATGTTAAGGAAAGGAGTGTTAGTGTTCTTTAATGATATATTGGTTTATAATGCCTCTTTGACTGATATGTACAACATTGAGGGAGATACTCTCTCATTTAAAGGCTCATCGATCATTTGCTAACCTTGAAAAGTGTTACTTTGTCATATTTGAATCAAGTACTTAGGGCATATTATAACGAAGAAGGGAGTTTCTACTAACTCCAAAAAGATGAGGGTGATGGTGATGTAACAATTGCCCATCCCTAAGAATTTAAGGAATTGAGAGGCTTCCTTTAGTTGACAGTTTACTACTCAAGATTCGTTAAAGACTATAGCAAAATTGTAGATCTATTAACTGATTTATTGAACAAATATACCTTCTTTTATAATAATGAAGCTATAACTGATTCATAGAAGAAAGATACCTTCCTTTGGAATAATGAAGCTATAGACGTTATTCAAAATCTTAGAATGCTATGACAAAAATACCAAACCTAGCTTTGACAGATTTTGAGTAGTCATTTATGATTGAGATGAATGCTTCAAGCATGGGAGTGGATCTATTTAAATGTAAGAAAATTTACCTAGGACATTTTATAGTCAAGTACTAAAGGGGAGAGCTTGATTGAAGTCACTTTACGAGAGAGAACTGATGGTGATAGTGTAACACCTAAACACCGTAGAGAATACACCCGAACATCCAAAGGACATTCCAGTACATACCTTATGACAATGGCATGTTAGAGCAATCTCATACACTTATATGGCATCAAACAAATAACACAATGTTTAAAAACTTAACTCCTCATTTCATTAATTAACAAAAGTTACATTGTAACAGTACTTTCATTTACCAAAATTTTATATTATCGTAAACATCTCTCTTTATACAAAAGACTACGTGTAAAGAAAAATACTTAAACATAACTACAACTCCTTAGATGCCAGCTGACAGACCTTTGAGCCATAACTTAACCCAAATCGATCTTTTAGAATACCTTAGGAACTAGGTCTCCTGTCTCGTACCTGAAAAGCCACGTTGTAATTTTAATGAGTTTTGCAAACTCAGTGAGTGAACCATCATTAATGATTTCACTCATTTAACACCCCAAACATAACAAATATAAACCAAATACACAATAATCTTCATTTCAGTAAATCATATCATCTTTTCAGGTAACATCATCATCTATCTCAATTAATCATTTTATCAAACGTACATAAGTGAGGCATATCACACTATCATCACAATTCAGAAGTATTTTCATAATCATATAGTTCATAATCTTGTACTAATGCAGATGCTTATGAGACTCCACTATCGTTATTATTTGTTGTGACCGAATGCCTACAGATACAAATACAGATACCGATACAGATATTGACCCATATTGGGTTCAATCATATACAAAATTTATAGAGCAAAGCTCTATTTGCAAAATTTTGAGCTTAAAGCTCTTTCAGTCTGACTACTTTGGTTACAACGCCTTTATCTGATCATGCATTAAATGTAATGCATTAAATCATATAATATGCCATGAACAACAATTACTTATGATGCGCAGGCAGAATCTCATATTCATCAGACCTCGGTCTGGCATTCAACTTTCGTTGAGCATTCAGAAATCATTCAGAATTTAGATGCAAATAGATAACATTCAAATTTCATATGTAAACAAAACACTTCCTAACATTCCCAAATATCAATCTCCTTGAACCTTAAAGTCTGGAATTATCATAATTAAGTCATTAACAGTTCAATATATGGGAATTAAACAAAAACAAAAATAAATCAATCCTAGTGATATCATCTAGGTTGACTCACAGTAGGCTCCCATATATGCTATTCCGACAATGTCTTATTGATGGCGTTCGACTTGAGCGTCTAAATACATATACATTGTACACATTACTATCATGATCAAACAAATATATATTCAATTATGCACATACATATATGTGCCATGTTCAATGCATGCCTAATGACTACCCTGGGTAAGTTTCCTTAATCATAATTTATAATCATTCACATATTATCACTTGGATATGTCTTGTTTGTATTTAGGTTAATACCTTAAGTAGACTTGATCATGCTCAATTCATTAACCATACATTTACTAACTCTTTTTTAGCATTACAAATATTTCACATAATTCCCAATTCTGATTCATTCATTCTTATTGCATTATTAATATCCTTTGGAATACATTTGCATTCATATGAATATCTTCATTCCTTTAACACTCCTTCATTCCAAACTTAGATGCATTGTTATCAAACATTATTTTCCTTAAAGTATAATATCAATTATCAATCAAAACTTATCACACATTTAACCAAAATTTCCAACATCAAATTATGTTCATTTAAAACCTTAATCAAGTCCAAACGCATCATAGTTAAGTATCTCATCCTTAATTAGTTCAAAAATCACACAAAAGAACATTTTCTTGACTACCATGCCATTCCCATGATTGTGTATGGCTTCCCACGATCGTGGTATGGGTTATCCAAAAGTCCCCATCCAATTCCTTCATTAATTTTCCAGCTTTTCTTAGGACAAGTTTTGGGTCAATTTTGTATGGCCATTCTGACATAGAAACTACAGTTTCTAAGTGATATGTTCTTCTAAAAAAATGTTCCTCTATGTCTTACGTATCTAATAAACTAAATTTCATACAATTTGGTTCATTATTCCTAGAGTTATATCCAAAATACTACAAACTGTTCTCAAATAGTGATAGTAAACAAAACTCAACTTCAATCCAAATTTCAAAACCCTTAGAGACAGAAATAAAATTCTATTCCTTCATCACAATTGTAGCCATATGTATGTAGTTTAGTCTACAATAAAAATCAACCCATTTGGATATCTACAATTCAAGTTATGTCTAAAATACCGATGTCTATTTAGTGGAACTACTACAATTAACTCACGTTATACACCTTCAACACCCCTTCACCATAGTTCGTCAATTCTCCTTCAATTCCACCTTATTCATGCCTTAATTCTACATCAATTTCAAGTCCAAACCAATTCAAAAATCATTCATTAAATAACTTACAAATCAATAACTTCAACACATCAAAACTAAACCATAAATTATCATACAAGGATCATTTTTCCAGCACATATCATCACTAATATCTCATACATTTCATTTCAATTCAAGCATCATTCATATACCATTTAACATGCCATAAAAGTCAAATTGTTACTTACTTATCAAGCTTCCAATTTAACACAAAACTTTATATTAAATCAACTCTCCAAGCAAACAAAATTAACACAAACTTATGCTGAAAGCAAGGTGATTTTTGGACAACAAAAATGAAGATCACATTCAGCTAGTTTTCTTGGCAATTTGGTAAAGGATTTAGGTGTAGTTTTCATGTAACAAATTGGATAGGGTTCAAGAAAATTTCATAGGAAAATCTGGAGAAATTTCGGTGAAGGAAACAAGGAAGGAAGTAGAAACTTGGGTGCTGGAATTTGCCACATCAATAAGCTAGCTAGGTGTCATTAACTTACAAAGACATGTCTTAAAGCATCATTTGTTCAACAATTAAGCTGCCACTAATCCACTTATAATGCTTCCATTTGTCACCCTTTAATCAATCCATATATCACTCCAAGATTGGTCCACATGTCACATAATAATTGGTCCACTTATCATTTATTTACTAGTCCATTTGTCATACATTTAACTTTGTCAAATGTCACTCCATTTTTAGGCTTAATCACCCTAATTTTTCATATATCAATTTATCCTACCACTTGGCATTTGCCTAATCCAAATATACATTTTAATTCATCAATTTCCCAATCCATAACATTTAATTCCAATTTACTAATTGAAATCTAATCATACCAAAATTCAAGACATACAAAATCATAATTCACATCATGATCACTTAACATTTTTCATGCCCCGTGATATGTCAAATGAGTGCATATGCTTACTTGTAATGTGTAAAAATATCAATTAGTGTATGAATGCTAATGTTATGCAGATATATGCAATGCTTGATCTGGGGTTGAACCCTAAACATGTACCGGAAAACAAGATATTACAATTCTCACCCCCCTAAAGAAATTTTGTCCTCGAAATTCTTACTTGAATGATCAAATAGGTAAGGTACTGTCTTTTCATGTTCTCTTCTATTTTTCATGTGATTTCTTCACTTGAATGATATCTCTAAAGGACTTTCACCAATGTGATCTCTCAGTTTCTCAATTATTTATTCTTATAGCCAATTATCTTAACTGGTTCTTCAACATAACTCAAATTATTCGAAAGCTTAATCTCTTGAGTCGGTATCATATGAGTAGGATCTGACCGATATCTTCTAAGCATACTCACATGAAACAAATTATGAATCTAATCCATTTTAGAAGGTAAGGCCAACTTATAAGCCAATGGTTCAACTCTCTCAATAATCTCATATGGACCAATTTACCTAGGGTTGAGCTTACCCTTTTTATCGAACCGCAGCACACCTAACCAAAGTGATACTCTTATAAGTACTTTATCTCCAACCTGATACTCCATGTCTTTCTTATGCTGATCCACATAACTCTTCTGTTTATCTTGTGCTGCTTTAATTCGATTTCATATCAGTTTCACTTTCTCAACAGTATCCTAAATCAGTTCTGGGCCTTCAACAATCCTTAGGCCCTCTTCATCCTAATATAAAAGTGAACGACATTTCCTATCATATAGTGCCTCATATGGAGCCATACCGATACTACTGTGATACTAATTATTATAAGAAAATTCGATCAGAGCTATATAATGATCGCATGCTCCTTAAAACTCCAAAAATAAGCTCTGAGCATATCCTTAACAGTTTTAATTGTCTTCTCACTCTGTCCATTTGTCTGAGGATGAAATGTGGGACTGAAGTTCAATTTTGTACCCAAAGCTATCTATAAGCTACCTCAAAATCTTGAGGTAAATCTAGGATCCCTATCAGATACAATGGACACTAGAACTCCATGTAATCTCACTTTCTCATTCACATATCTCTAAGCTAACTGATTTAGTGACTTGTTCTCTCTCACTGATAAGAAATGAGCTCTCTCTCACTGATAAGAAATGAGCTGACTTAGTCAATTTATCAATAATGACCCAAATGGCATCATGTTGCCTCGAAGTCCTTGGCGACCCATTATAAAATCCATCGTGATTTTTTCCCATTTCCACTTCGGAATAGGCAAAGACTATAACTTACCAACTGGGGCTTGATGCTCAGCTTTAATCTATTGGCAAGTTAAACATTTAGCCACATATTCAGCCACTTGCTTTTTCATCCTTGGCCACCAAAAATGCTGCTTCAGCGTATTATACATCTTGGTCGTACCAGGATGCATAGCATAGGCTGATACATGTGCTTCCTCCATAATCTCTTTCCACAGATTCTCAACATCAGGTACACACAACCTCTGTTTCAACCACAATGTTTCATCTCTTATTTCAAATTCAGAATCTGGATTCACTTTCAACTTTTCAATTAGCTTCACCAATTCAGGATCTTTGTTTTGAGCCTGTCTGATTTTTTCATGTAAAACTGGCCTTAACTCCAGTGTAGCTACAAATGTCTCATCCTGCCCCAAATTCAGTTCAACATTCAAAGCTCTCAAGTGTATTAGGTTAGACAACCTAGATAACTGTATTTGAGCCGCACTACTATTCGATTTTTAGCTTAATGCATTAGGTACCACATTAGCTTTTCCCGGATGATACTCGATTGTACAATAATAATCTTTCAACAATTCTATCCATCTCCTCTATCTCATATTCAACTCTTTCTGGCTCAATAGATATTTTAAACTTTTATTATCAGTGAATACCTGAAAAGTTTCACCATACAAGTAATGTCTTCAAATCTTCAAAGCAAATACTACTGCTGTAAGCTCTAAGTCATGTAAACTCATGAGACCTCAACTATCTCGATGCATATGCTATCACTCTACCATACTTCATCAATACACATCCTAACCCATGGTGTGAAGCATCACTGTACACTATATAACATCTAGATCCAGATGGAATAGCTAATACTGGTTGTGTAGTTAACCGATGCTTTAGTTCTTCAAAACTTCTCTGACATTCATCATTCCATCTAAAAGGCACATTCTTCTTTAGAAGCTTTATCAAAGGGGCTGAGATCAGTGAAAACCCCTCGATAAACATCCAGTAGTATCCAGTTAATCCAAGAAAACTCTGGATCTCAGACACATTTCTCGAAGCTTTCCACTTCATCACTGCTTCTACTTTCTTTGAATCAACTTGTATGCCTTGTCCAAACACTATGTGACCCAAGAATACTACTTGATCTAGCCAAAATTCACACTTACTAAACTTGGTATACATTTGTTTCTCTCTCATTATCTGTAAAGCCAATCTCAAATGCTCTGAATGTTCTTCTCTACATTTCGAATGCACTAAGATATCATCAATAAACATAATCATAAAATGATCTAAATAAGGTTCATTAATGCCATAAAAGTAGTTGGGGAATTCGTCAACCCAAAAGGCATCACCAAAAATTCGAGGTGCCCATATCTT
Organism: Erythroxylum flavicans; assembly: GCA_027576715.1. Classification (NCBI taxonomy): domain Eukaryota; kingdom Viridiplantae; phylum Streptophyta; class Magnoliopsida; order Malpighiales; family Erythroxylaceae; genus Erythroxylum; species Erythroxylum flavicans. Next base: position 27,438 of record JANZXP010081254.1, read on the forward strand.
ATTTTAAATGCACTCCTCGGTACATTAGCCTCAACTATCTTCAATTGATAGTATCCTAACCTCAAATCAAGTTTAGTGAATACATGAGCTCCCTACAATTGATCAAACAAGTCATCTATACTCGATAGAGGATACTTGTTATTTACTGTTACCCGATTCAACTGTTGATAATCAATACACAACCTCAGAGTTCCATCCTTCTTCTTTACAAACAATACCAGAGCTCCCCAAGGTGACACACTGGTCCTGATGAAACCCTTATCTAACAACTCTTGCAATTAGGTCTTCAATTCCTTCAGTTCTACAGGTGTCATCCTATATGTAGGAATTGATATAGGAGCGGTAAACTCCATCTCCCTTTCTGGGGGTAAATCATGTAGTTCTGTAGGAAACACATCTAGTAAATCCCTAACAACATGTATATCCTGAATGGTCTATTTAATACTAGTATCAACCACGTGGGCTAGATAAGTCTCACATCCTCCTCGCATCAATCTTAAAGCACTCATGAATGAAATTAATCGGGTTGGCACTGTTTGACTAACTCCTCAAAAAACTATTCTCAGTTGATTAGGGGATTCAAGAACTACCTCTTTAGTGTAACAGTTCATTATGGCCTTATGAGCAGTGAGCCAATCCATGTCTAGAATGAGATTTATCTCTCTCATCTACAACACGATCAAATCAGCTTCTAACTCTCCTTGATCAATTTGAACTATGCATCCTTTACATACCTCACCAACCATTGTAGTACTAACTACTGGAGTACTTACCACTAAACCACAATTCAACATTTCTTTATCACAATGAAGTCTAGATGCCAGATGCAGTACGATGAATGAATGTGTAGATCCTGGATCTACCAATACAAATGCTTCAAAATTAAAAACATTTAACATACCTACTACCACATCTGGGGAGTTCTGCGCCTCCTATCTAGTGATGGCATAGACCTTGGCCTGGGACTGCGGCTAGTTACGTTGTACCTCAGTCCTAGCATTGGGCCCTATTGATTGTGTCCTGTCTCTACCTCTGCCTCTTTGTACTGATCCAGTAGCTCTACTCTGCTGGGCCACCATCTCAGTCATTGTTCCTCCTCTCATACCAGGCTGTGGTCCTAATGTCTCGGGACAATCTCTAATATGATGCTCAACAGAGCCACATTGGAAACAAGCTCTTGATAATCTCTTACACTCTCCACCATGCTTCTTACCACAGTGCTTACACTCAAGCATCTATTGGGACTACCAGGAGGGCACTTGTCCTCTACCTTTACCAACCTGAATAAATCCACCTCTCGGTTAAAACCCTGATTGTCTTGATCTAGTCTAGAATCGAAATGATTGGTTTTAGCAGTTACTAAAGCTTCTAATAGAATTAGCCTGAGATTAACTCTATCTCTTCACTCTAGACTCTTGTCTATACTCTCCCTGACCATCCTTAGACAACTATTCAATTCTGATTGAGGCCGCTCGTAATTTAATAAAACTACCTAAATTAGAAATGGCTAGCCTCCTTCTGATCTCCATATTTAACTCATCTTCAAACCTCCTACTCTTATCTTCATCAGTAGGAATCAAGGCAGTTGTATACCCTATTAACTCGTTAAATTTTATCTCATACTCTGCTACTGGGAGACTTCCTTGTTTCAGATCCAGAAATTCTTTTATCTTTCTGTCCAAATAAATCTTTGACATATAATTCTCTCGAAACAGCCTCAGAAAATCTTCCCAAGCCAAACTACAAGGCCTGGTGGCACTACTTAGAACAGTTTTCCACCACTAATATGTTTGACCTTGTAGTAGGGAAACTGTATAATTGAACTTCTCATCCAACTCACAGTCCATCTGATCAAACACTCTTTCACTTCTTTCTAACCACCCTTCTGCCTTAGTAGGGTTTGTGCTCCCGTAGAAGTGCACAACCCCCTGCTTTCTAAGCTTATCGTATCTCCTTTCCCTTATCTCAGTGATGCTTAGAGGCATTTGTGCAAACTCAGGTATAGGAGACTCTCTATTAGCTCCTACAGACTCTATATCAGCTGACTCTCCGACTTGATCGCCTATAACAAATGACCTATAACAAAAATAGTTGTGATCACTTTTCGAATCTCTCACTATTTATCATGTCTAAATGCCCTTATATAGCCCTACGGATGCAAAATCATGCTCTGATTCTAAAATTGTAACACCCCCACACCATAGAGAATATACCCGAACATTTAGAAGATATTCCAATACATACCCTATGATAATAGCATGTTAGAGCAATCTCATACACTTATATGGCATCAAACAAAGAACACAATGTTTAAAAACTTAACTCCTCATTTCA
>JANZXP010081267.1:0-29761 GCA_027576715.1 Erythroxylum flavicans
AAGATAAATAATGCCTTTAAATAATTTGTCACTAAACTACAACCAAAGTGATTGGCTGTAGGGCATAAACCAACAGTATTGTGGGTCGAGGTCTGCCCCTAAAGACCATGTACATACTCATTTTTGGTATAATACATTTACATTTTACTAAAAAAAAAAGAAAGAGCTATCAGAGGAAGCAAAGGAAAGGGCCCTTCATTACAACTAGAAAAATCAGCATTAAAGAGCTCACCTAGGCAGCAACCGATGGGTAATGTAGATGGAGGTGAAAAGCAGACAACCCTAAGTAAGGTTGGCAATAAGGGGAAATACATATCAACTCTTTTTGATAAAACTATACCAGATGGAACTAAAGTATAAGAAATATGTGGCAGATCTACCTCTGGTACTAGTATTCCTTTTGAGGCAAATGCTCCCGTGAATACCAAGTCTGCAAAAGTTAACAACGGAGGGGCTGTTAGACAAGAAAAGGAGAGAGGTAAAGAGGCTGTTGCAAAAACTAAAAAAGTAGGAGGAGGTCAGACCTCCTCTCATGAGCCATAAATATCTTTTGTTGGAATGTTCGAGGCCTTAATAAGGCCTCGAGACAAGTTAGTGTTGGTAAGTTGATTAACCAACATAAGTGTAAAATTGCATGTTTTTTAGAAACTAAATTATCTTTGGAGAGGTTGCTTCTGTTGATGGGAAATCAGTTTTTGGGTTGGAATTACTGTCATAATTTTGATCATATAGCTGATGGGAGAATGGTGGTAATATGGAATCCACATTTTATCCACTAGCAAATGGAAATCATTGAAGAACAATTTATCCATTGTAAAGTACAATGCCTTACTACTCAACTCTTATACACTCTTTAATTTGTTTATGTTCTGTACAGTGTTTCTAAACGAAGGGAATTATGGCAAGGACTGATAGGAATAGGGTCGGGAGTTAATATGCCTTAGAGTATCTTGGGTGATTTCAGCTATGTTTATCCTGCTAGGGAAAAAATGGGTTGTAATCCACCTTCTGCCTATATATTGAAGGATCTATTAGATTTTCGGGTATCCTTTGGACTAGATGATGCTCCTTCTTCAGTGGAGTTCTATACTTGGCACAATAACCATCTTTGGGCTAATCTGGACCGAGTGCTTCTAAATTCTGGTTGGAGCTCTGCAGGGTTGGGATGTTTGGCCAATTTTCTCAATATGTTACCTGATTCTGACCATTGCCTTTTTGTGGTGGTTTGTAATAAGCTAGAATCTTAGGGTAGAAAACCTTTCAAATTCTTTAACATGTGGCTCTAAGACCCCTTGTTTCAGGATATTCTTTGCAGATGTTGGGAGATGTAAGTGGAGGGAACAAAATAGTATAACCTTTTTCAGAAATTGAAGGCTCTCAAACATCCACTGAAATTACTTAATGTTGAAGAATATGAATACATTTTTGCTAAGGCTAAAAGGGCAACAGATGAATTCCAACATGAATACAAACTTTCCTTGAGCAGGCCCAAGGATGATGTCTTACTCCAAGACGTAGTTGAGAAGGGAAAGAAAGCTGAATTCTTATTGGATACCGAGAAAAAATTCTTTCAACAAAAAACAAAATGTAATCATCTCATTGAAGCTGATAAGAGTATGAAATATTTTCATTCAATGGCTCGAAAAAGAGGGATATAAAATGTAATAACTCATCTTCTTAAGGAGGATAGGTCTCGGACCCACTCTTTGGAGGAAGTTACAAATGAATTCCTCAGGTTTTATAAAGAGCTGCTAGGCTCTTCTTCCACTGTTCACTGCATAGATCCGTCTGTGGTAGGTAGGGGATCGTGTCTTGATGATGAAGCACAAGAAGGACTACTAGAACCTATTTAGGATGAGGAAATAAAAATTGCACTATAGGATATAGGCAATGATACAGCGCCTGGATCGGATGGCTACTCTTCAGCTTTTTTTAAATCACAGTGGGTAGTAGTTAGAGAAGACCTTCGTGTAGCAGTAAGGGAGTTCTTTGATTCGAGTAGATTGTTAAAACAATTAAACCATACCATTCTTTGCTTAATTCTGAAAAAGAAGGCTGATAAGAAAGTTTCTGATTTCCAGCCCATTGTATGCATGAATGTGGTTTATAAAGTGATATCAAAAATTCAGTCTAGCTGAATAAACGTAGTGGTGGAAAAGTAGTGGATAAAGCTCAAGCAGCCTTTATTCTTAGTCGATATATGCAAGATAATATCTTTTTGGCACAAGAATTGGTGAGGGGTTATACCAGAAAACGTATTTCGCCTAGGTGTATGCTCAAAGTGGATCTTGCTAAGGCTTATGACATTATTGATTGGGCTTTTCTTGAGGAAATGTTGAAAGGGTTAGGTTTTCCTCATCTCTTCATATCTTGGATCATGGAGTGTGTTTCCACTACTTTATTCTCTATTTCGATTAATGGGTCTCTTTATGGTATGTTGAAAGGCAAAAGGGGATTACGTTAAGGGGACCCTACGTCTCCCATCCTATTTCTCTTTTATTTGGAAAACTTTTCTAGATTGGTCAAGGTAAGAATTGCTTTTTCCCCCTTCAATTTCCATCCCAAATGTTAGCGGCTTTTTATTACTCATTTCGCTTTTGCGAATGACCTTATGTTATTCTCCCGTGGGGACTATAATTCCATACACCTCCTTGTGACTACTTTGGCTAAAATAGGTTGAGTTATGGGTTTGAGAGTAAATCCCTCCAAATCTAATGTGTATCTAGTAGGTGTGGGAGGTTGGGAACGAGATAACATTCTCTAAATAGTGGAGTTTCCATTAGGGGAGTTCCCCATTCGTTACCTAGGGATTATCCTCTGGTTCCCATAAAGATATATGTGGCACAATTTTCTGTCCTCATTGAATCGGTGGAGGCTTTCATTAATGATTGGAATGGGAAGACTTTGTCTTATGCGGGATGCATTGAATTGATCAACTTTGTTATTCAAGGTGTTCTCTTAACATTTGCTATTCCTACCACTATATTGGAAAGGATAAATTCTATGTGCAGGATGTTCTTGTGGGGCGGAAAACATTTTCAGGCGGCTTGGGATACCATTTGTGTACCAAAAGAGGAGGGTGGTTTGGGATTAAAAAATGGTAAATGGTGGAATTTGGCTCTCCTCTTAAAGGTTTTATGGAATATTCACTCTAAAGCATATTCTCTTTGGGTTAGGTGGATATATGAGGTTTATTTAAAGGGTACTACAGTGTGGGATTAGGAGCCTAACAGTCGAGATTCTGCCCTTATGAAAAAACTAGCTTTGCTTCGAGACATTTTGGTAAGGAAAATGGGAGGCCATGGGCAGGTGGAAATTGGGCTTCAACAATTTTGTATGAATGACCTGCTCTCTTCACAGAAAATTTATGAATTGATTCAGACGAGACACAAGATCAAGCCATGGATGTCGTTTATTTGGAAGCAGTACATCTCGCATAAATTCTTCTTTATAGCTTGGCTTAGCCTTCATAATAGGCTCCAAACTAAAGATAAGTTGCTCTTTTTGGATATTGATAGAACTTGTATTTTGTGTAAGGTTGATAGGGAAACAGTGGAGCACCTTTATTTTAACTATTTATTTGCCAAAGATGTTTGGCAAGGTATTCGGGATTGGTTAGGCATGACTCGGCCTATGACCACACTACATAGTGCAATCAAAAAGATTTGGAGATGTTACACAGGAGCACGTCTGAGAAGCAAAGTAGTTAAATTGGCTATTATTTGCACTGTGTATATAATTTGGAGGATTAGAAAAGCAGTCCAGTTAGACTCTGCTTCTTTTGCGATCTATGATGTAATAGTCAAGATAAAGACTTTAGTTTATAAGGTTTTATATAGATTGTATCCTCCTGAAATGATTTCTTTTTGATGTATGTGGACTGACACTTTCTTGGATGTACTGGGGGCTTTCAGCTATACTAGGGGAGAGGAGGTGTTCAATGCTTATTAGTGCATGGGTCTATAGTGGACAGAGATGGACGACCTCAGTGATGTTATGATACTTGATGGAAGAAGCCTTTTGCTGGAGATGCTACTCACGATTTACGTGCATGGCGGTAATGCTACTATTCACTGGTTACTGTTTATGGCAAATGGTGCAATCAAGGCAGCCAAATGGTGTGAGCTTTGCTGAGCTATCTTGGTGATGTGCTAGAAGACAATATAACTACTTCGGCTGGTAATTTTGTCTTGATGGAGGAAGCCTTTTCTCTAGAATCGTTGACCAAGCCTTACATGCATGGGGATACTGTTTTCGATTGTGTTACTGTTCACTAAGTACTATTCACTATTGGGCACTGTTGACCACTGGACACTATTCCGCCGGCCACTGTTCACCATCGAAAACACTGTTCACCACCGAAAACATTGTTCATGGCAGTAGCTGACTTCTAGTTGCTTTGCATACCTAGCCTCACTTTGGCTGTTTTCCTAGTAGAAGATGACATCTTGATGATTATGGAAAAGTTACATAACTAGCCTTCTTTTGGATGTATTGGGGTACTTTGTTTATTTTCTTTGGATGTATTAGGGATGTGGGTGTACTTTCTCTCACTTATATGATCCTTTAGATGAGTGGGGACTAGTTATCGGGGCCTCACCCCGCCCCGATCATCCTTCCTTTTTTGATTTTTATACTACTGATTGTATTTTGTAGGAGAAGATGTTTGCATATTAAGGGTCAGGGTATGCCCTACAGGACCATGTAAATTCTCAATCTTGGTATAATACATTTATATTTTACCCAAAAAAATAATAAAGAGCTATCAATGTGTGCGTCTTGAGTTGCTCTCTCATGGCTAGGCAATTTTCTCCAGAATCTTCCCTAGGTTTCGCATACGTTTGGATCAGCTCAGTTCTTTGTTGTTCATTTACTCCTTTGATTGTTCTTGTCACCATATTGTTTACTGGGTGGGATTCTTAGGCAATACGAGTCATGTTGGGGTTGGAATTTGTCTTTGATTGGTCGAATCTTTTAGCCGAGGCGTAAGGAGACGTAATTTTCGTCATCATGTTTCTAGTTAAGTGGTGTGACGACGATTAGAGCATAGTATGGAGTCATCAAAAATTTGGAGAATCTTAGGGTTTCAGTGGTCAACTGCATAAATAGGTGGCTTTAATCGGAGTTACTTTTGGCGTTACTTCCAACGACTAGGGAAAATTGGCAAGTGGAATAAATCTCACAAAAAGGACAGAGACATAATAGTGGAATGTGTTTTAGGACTCAAATCTCCTTCGAAGGTGGCGACGAGGAGAGGCAATTGTCCGAAACGTTGGGATAGTGAAGTGGAAACCGAAGTCAGGGAACACACCAGGGGAAAGAATACGGCTGGTCAAAAATTACAACCTGATGGTGATGGAACCCAGGTTGGGACTACTGGCGGTGGGAGCTTAGGAGCAGTGGAAGTAGGTACGGAAGTTCTGACTATTAATTGTAGTACTTACCAGAAGGGAGATGATGGAGCATCCACTTCTGATGAGCCCTTTATGAATACTGAATTAGATGAGGAGGTGAATGAATCAGCTGAGAAAGGCTGACATTAGTGAGACAGAAGCACACTTGAAGGAGGATGGGTATGCTCAGAGAATGTTTAATGAAAGGTTTAGCTCACCCAGTACAGTTGGTGCACCTAGAACCCGAAGGCCACAACCCCTTCAGTTAACCACTTCGACTACACTTCCCAAAGCTTCTTTTGCCAACCTTTTCAGAAATAACAGAGAGCTCAATAATGGAATCCAGTTGAAAGTTTTACAAGTAGAGGATGAGGTCGCCATTGTAGCCTTGGATGTAGCTTTAGTTGAAACTAAATGGGGGTACTATCTGATGGGGTGCTTCACTGGTAAATTTCTAGGCATAAAGGCTATAGAGGGGATGATAGTTAAATGGGGAGTCTATTGTAAAGTGTTATCCCATGATAGGAGCTGGATTGTTTTCAGATTTGAATCATAAGAGGATAGAACTTCAGTCCTTGCAGGAGGACCTTAGCTTCTCTTTGGTAAGACTCTATTGTTGAAAAAATTGTCATCTAGTTTCTACTTTGATTATAAAGAGTTTATAAATGTGCTAATATGGATCCAATTTCTTAATGTGCCTCTCGAGCTTTGGACTGAGATGGGACTATCAAAATTGGGATCCGGATTTGGCATACCAATTTGTACTGATCATATAACTAGTATCAAAGCTCGGGTGGGGTATGTAAGAATGTTAGTGGAAGTAAATGTGGCTAAGCAACCTCCTCTTAATTTTGAAGTCCGATTACCTGATGGTAGTAAATTTACACAGCAGGTTGTGTATGAAACTTTTCCTAGGTGTTGTTATGCATGTCAAAAATTTGGTCACACCCCTTTTAACTGCAAATCCAACAGCAGGAAGAAGCAAGTGCAAGAGGAGAATGATAAGGAAACTGCAGGAACTCAAAAACAAATGGAACAGGTGACTATAGTACAAGAGGGAGGGATGACTGTTACTGTAGAGACAGTAAACAAACAATAAGGAGAAAAGGAGCTCCCAGTCCATGAATAGGTGACAGAAAATTTGACTGGATAAGAGGGAGTACATAGGAGCACTAGGGAGGAGTACCCTGAAAGTGAAGTTGCTGCTATGCCTCGAGGGAAACCTACCTGGACTGAAGTAAGCAATACTAGAGGAGGGGAATGGCAGAGAGTTTCACATAGGCCTAGAAGTAGTGGCAAGGGCATTGTAACTCATGTCACCTTTACAAAGAGGAATGCCTACACTAAAATAGGTTAGTAAATCAACTAGGATCCATCCTAGTACTGACACTGTAGAACCCAAGAAGGATAAAGTTATAGGTAAGGGCTAGATGTAACTAGGTCCCAATGCAGGTAATGCTAATTCTACTAGGAGGCAATGTTTCAGGGGTACAAAAGGGCTGGGGAAGCAATCTCTGGTTGCTGATAGATCTTCTAAGCCTTCTACTACAATAGTACCTACAGATGAAAATGTGGTGCCTCAGTCCAAAAACCTAAGACCCAATAAGAATAAAGGAGCTCCAACCAAGAGGTTAAGATGGGAGAGGACCTCCACCTTTACCTAATGAGTTTATTTTGCTAGAATGTTCAGGGCTTAAATAAGGCCTCGAGATAACATCATGCTACTAACCTGATTAGACAACACTCTTATAAAATAGAGCATTTCCTAGAGACAAAGATGAATATGGATGGCTTAAGGATGATGATGTAGAATCGGTTTAAAGGCTGGGAATATAGTCAGAATTTCGATCGGGTTGCAGGTGGTAGAATGTGTGTAGCATGGAACACCTAGTATTATAAGTGTAACATCTTAGAGATAGGGGAGCAATTCATCCACAGCAAGGTATACTGCTTAGTTACACAAAAAAGCTTCTTTGTTTCCTTTGTGTATGGACTACATAGTGTTACAAAAAGAAGGTAATTGTGGCAATAGTTGTTGAAGTTAGGGTCGGCTATCTCTAGTCCTTGGATTATCCTAGGAGACTTCAATTGTGTATATGCTGCAAAAGAGAGAATACGATGCCAACCACCTTCTGCTTACCTCCTTAAAGATCTAGTAGATTTTTGGTGTTCACTTGGGTTGGAAGATGCCTCCTATAGAGGGAAGTTTTTTACATGGCAGAAAAATCTACTCTAGGCTAAATTGGATAGGGTGCTAATTAATCAAGTATGGGGACCGGTGGATTATGAATGTTTAGCTTATTTTCTAGAGATGTTACTTGACTCAGATCACTACCCCATTTGGTCAATTTCCATAACTTGAATTCAAAAGGGCAGAAACCATTCAAACTTTTTAATATATGGCTTGACCACCCTGATTTTAGGAGTATTTTAGTGGATCATTGGGAGCGTATAGTGATGGGTTTAGCCTAGTATGTGCTCTGTAGGAAACTGAAGTTTTTAAAATAGCCACTGAAACTCCTAAATAAACAAGAATTTGAGCATATTTCTGAAAAGGTCCAAGCAGCTACAAAAAATTTTCAGATGTCCTATAAAGCTGACTTGCAGTGTCCAAATGACCACAATTTGCAACGGGAGTTGAATGATAAGAGGAAAGTTGCTGGGTTTCTACAGGAGGCTGAGAGAAGGTTTTTTTAATAAAAAGCAAAATGTACTCACTTAGTGGAAGTTGATAAGAGTACGAAGTATTTTCATGTAGTTGCTAGAAAGAAATGTGTGCAGAACCATATCTCCCACCTAATAAAAGATGATGGATCCAAAACTACTTATTTAAGGGAAGTGGTAGATTGTATAGTCAACTACTATCAAGGCTTACTTGGCATCACTGTAACAATAAACTCTCTGGATAGCAGTGTGATTAGCAGTGGTTCCTAATTGGAGATGGAGTCTCATGAAGTTCTGTTGGCACCTATTCTTGATGAGAAGATTAAACGAGCAATGTTTGACATCGGTAATGATAAAGCCCAAGGGCTAGATGGATATACCTCATCATTTTTCAAAAAATAGTGGCATGTTGTCGGGTCGAATGTTTTATTGGCTGTAAAGGAATTCTTTAACTCTGGGTGGTTATTAAGACAAGTTAACCACACCATCATCACCCTCATACCAAAGACCAAGTCCATACTGAAAGTTACAGACTTTAGACCTATTGCTTGCTTGAATGTGATATACAAGGTGATAACAAAAATCCTATCAGAGTGAATGGCCCTGATAGTAGGCAAATTAATTGATCAAGCACAAACTGCTTTCATACTGGGAAAGGGGAATGCTTGATAATATCTTCCTTGTACAAGATTTTGTGAGAGGCTATACTAGGAAGTGTATCTCCCAAAGGTGCATGATAAAGGTGGATATTACAAAAGCATATGATACTGTATCATTGGATTGTCTTGAATTTATGATGAAGGAGTTGGGGTTTCCTCATAAATTTATTGGGTGGGTCATGGAGTGTGTCATAACTTCTTCATTCTCTATTTCCATAAATGGGACATTACATAGGATGTTTAAAGGAAGAAGAGGTCTGCGACAGGGAGATCCTATGTCTCCAACCTTATTCCTCCTCTGCCTGGAATACTTTTCTCGATTAATTCAGATTAAAGTTACTCAATCCCGATTCCACTTCCACCCGAAATGTCAGAAACTTGGCATCACTCACTTTGCCTTTGTGGATGACCTTATGCTCTTTTCAAAAGGGGACTTTACTTATATCCAAGTTCTTATGGAGGCTTTGAAGGAATTAAATGAAGTTCCAGGGTTAAGAGTCAACCCTACCAAGTCTAATATTTACCTAGCAGGAGTGTTTGGAAAGGCCAGGGAAGACATTCTACTCATGGCTGATTTCCCAATAGGTGAGTTCCCAACTAGATACTTAGGGGGCCTTGGGCTCCTCTTAAAGTATCAGTGGCTCAATTTTTAGTCCTTATAGAAGCTATGGAAGATTATATAAATGCTTGGTCAGGAAAATCCTTGTCCTATACCAAAAGACTTAAACTGGTAAATTCGGTCATTCAAGGATTATTATCTTTCCAATTACAAGCATTCCCTATTCCAACTACCATCCTTGAGTGGATAACATCAATATGTCAAATATTTATATGGGGTGGCACATACTATAAGGTAGCATGGGAAAATATCTATGCACCTAAGAAGGAAGGGAGTTTGGGGTTGAAAAACTACAAGACTTCGAACTTGACTCTATTATCTAAAGTCCTATGGAACATCCACCTTAAAACCTACTCACTTTGGATACGTTAGATCTAAGAAATCTACCTTAAAGGTGTTAAGTCAGGAGGACTTTATGATAATTAATTTTGATGACAATCAAATAATAATAATGTTAGAAATAAATGAACTAGTTTGTGAGTGTGTTAAGTGTACAGAAGAAGTAAAAGACAGAAGAAATAAAGCATAGAAGAAGTAGAAGACAGATGAAGTGAAAGATAGAGGAAACAAAGCACAAAAGAAGTAAAAGATAGAAGAAATAAAGCACAGAAGAAGTAGAAGCACAGAAGAAATAAAGTATAGAAGAAGTGGAGAACACAGAAGAAGAAAAACACAGAAGAAGCGAAACACAGAAGAAACAAAGTACAGAAGAAGTAGAAGACAGAAGAAGTAAAAGTACAGAAGAAACAAAGACAGAAGAACTAAAGATACAGAAGAAGAGAGACACAGAAGAAAAGAACAGAAGAAATAAAAATACAGAAGAAAACACAGACGATACAAAGCAAAAGATACGCTAGTACGTCGAACAGTTAGTAAGTTGGAGTTAGTTACAGAACTCTACTAAATAACGGTTTTCAAGAATCAAGAAGCGGTTATCAAGATTCAAAGAAGCAGTTGGAGACTTAGACTATAAATACTGGTCGTAGTCGAAGACTAAACAACCTTTTCGAAAGACCTTTGATTTTACAACTTTTGAGCGGTCAAGTGTATACTTAAAAAAATTCTGTAGTGCGATACTGGAGAGCTAAACTACTGTAACAATAGCTCACAATATCTTTCTAGTGAGAGAAAGAAAAGGCTAAGAGCCTGGAGAGGGTAAGATAGCTAAAAGAATACTTGGTGTAAGAGACCTGAAGAGGCTCTTAAAAGAGAAAGAATACTTGTACATTTATTGAAGTATAGTGAATACTCAGAAGAATTCTGAGGACTGGACGTAACCTACGGTTTGGGGTGAATCAGTATAAATCACAACGTCTATCTTTTATCTCTCAACGTAGTATATTTTTTTCTTAAACAACTATACAGAAGTTATTTGTGATTTAACTCATAACAATTTTGTGATAGTCTTTTACCAAGTTAGAGAAGTTCTTATCAAGAAATTAAAGATTTTGTATTCGCAAAAAGAATACACAATTCAACCCCCTTCTTATGTATATCATATCTTGTACATAATTTTTATATTAACGTGTGATTTACGTCAAAATTCACGTGATTATACAATAAAAACATAACATGAAAAATCCATTTATCAATCAAAATTTCTGCATTCTTTCTACATCATTATAGTGATCATTCTATCTCAAAAACATCTCAACAACAACTTATGAATTATTAATCATCATATACACAAAAAAAGACATCTATATGCTCATTTCTTCACTCACAGTTCAACATATGTGCATCACCATTTTACAATCATTTAACCTCTAACTATCATCAAAATGTTTCTCTTTAACACAACCTATGAGATCATCAAGATACTTGTTTTAGCACCAAAACTTCTTCAATCACACTTAAACCTAGCTTCCATGCATCACACGATCACGGCCATCATCTTTCTAGGGTATAATAGGTTGGGTTTTATGAACAAGAATGAAGGCATAAAAAAAAATGAAAGTAGTAAGTGAAATATGAGAGCAAACACAAGGTCGTGAGGTGAGGTGAATATCATGAATGGGGAAGAAGAAAAATGAAGGAGATGAACTTGTAGAGTCAAAGTGAAAGATGGTTTACAAATAGAGAATGTCGTGGGTTTAATTAGCAAGATAACAATGCTTGGTAAGTGTAATGACACTTACCACTTAATAAATTTAGTTACTTAAATGACCTAAGCTACCATATAATTCTTAATGATCAGTCCATTGTCCCTCAATTTCTAATCCTATTGTCTCCAAATTTTCTATGACATTTGTCATTAAATCCTAAAGCCATGTGCCAATTATTTCTATCATCATTCATCACTTATTTCTACTGCCATAAATCAATTGTCCAGCTACTTGGCATTTTTTCTAGTCCAAAATACCCAAGATTTCAAAAATTTTCCAAAATTTCACCAAAAATTCTAAATCAATATTTATATTCACCAAATCAATTTTCAAGACAAATAATCCACAATTCACATTATAATAACATTAGAATCATTTATACCTGAAAAATGTCAAATGAGTGCATGAACAGTCATTGTAATATATGTGTGTGTATGCTTATATTATGTATGAGCATGAAATACTTTTCCTAATTTCTCATTACTATTTCTCATGTACAGTTATCTAGGGTTCTAACCCCTTTGCATGGGAAAACGGGATACTACAATTCTCCCCTCCTTATGAAATTTTGTCCTCAAAATTCTTACCTAATTGTTCAAATAGGTGGGGATATTGCTTCCTCGTGTGCTCCTCCATTTCCCATATAGCTTCTTCACTCGAGTGATTCTTCCAAAGGACTTTCACCAATGAAATTACTTCATTTCTTAACTATCTCATCTAATATCCCACTATTTTGACCGGCTCCTCAACATAACTCAAATTACTAGAAACTTCAATCTTTTAAGCCGGTAATATATGCATCGGATCAAATTGATACCTTCTAAGCATACTCACATAAAGCATATTGTGTATCAGAGACATTTCAATCGGTAAGGCTAATTTGTAAGCCAATGGTCCAATCCTCTCAATGATTTTATAAGGATCAATATATCTAGGGTTGAGCTTACCCTTTTTACCGAACCTCAGCACACCTCGCCAAGGCAATACTCTCAAAAACTCTCTTCTCCTCCTTGGTATTCCATATCCCTCCGGTGTTGATCCATATAACTCTTTTATCTATCTTGAGTTGCTTTAATTTTACTTCAGATCAGTTTCACTTTATCTATAGTATCTTGTATCAGTTATGGGCCTTTTACCATTCTCAAACCCTCTTCATCCCAATACATAGGTGAACGAAATTTTCTGCCATCCAACACGTCATACGATGCCATTCCGATACTACTGTGATAATAGTTGTTGCAAGCAAATTCAATTAAGGCTATATACTGATCCCATGCTCTTTGAAAATCTAATACATATGCTCTAAGCATATCCTTAGCAGTCTTAATTGTCCTCTCACTCTATCCGTCTGTTTGAAGATGAAATGCAGTACTAAAGTTTAGCTTCGTACCCAAAGTAGACTGTAAACTCTTTAAAAATCTCGAGGTAAATCTAGGATCCCTATCTGATACAATGGACACTAGAACCCCGTGTAACCTTACTACTTTGTTCACATGCCTCCGGGCTAACTGATCCAGGATATTAGTCTCTCTCACTAGTAAGAAATAGACAAAATTTGTCAATCGGTCCACAGTAACCTATATAGCATCATGTTACCTCGGAGTTCTCAGCAAACCCGTAATGAAATTCATCATAATTCGCTCCCATTTCCATTATGAAATAGGTGTAGTTTCCCAATTAGAGCCTGATGCTCAGCTTTAATCTGTTGGCAAGTTAAACACTTAGCCACATACTCAGCAACTTGCTTCTTTATCCCTAGCCACTAGAAATGCTGCTTTAGCATGTTATACATCTTAGTGGTACCAGGATGCATAACATAAGCTACTACATAAGCTTCCTACAGAATCTCCTTTCTCAAATCATCAAGATTAGGCATGTACAACCTCTGCCTCAACCATAGTGTTTCATCTCTCAATTCAAACTCAGAATTCGGGTTTACATTTAACTTCTCAATAAGCTTCACCATTTCAAGACCTTTACTTTGAACTTTCCTAATTTTGTCATGCAACACTGCTCTCAGTCTCAATGTAGCTATCAATGCCTCATTCTACTCTAAATTCAACTCAACATTTAATGTTCTCAATTGAATAAGGCTCTATAACCTCGATGTCTTTATTTAAGTGACACTGCTATCCAATTTTTTACTTAAAGCATCAGCTACCACATTAGCTTTTCCTGGATGATACTCAATCGTGAAGTCATAGTCTTTTAGCAATTCTATCCATCTCTTCTGTCTCATATTCAACTCCTTCTAACTCAACAAATACTTCAAGCTCCTATGATTAGTATATATCTGAAATGTCTCTCCATATAGATAATGTCTCCATATCTTTAGAGCAAAAATCACTACAGCAAACTCTAAATCATGTATCGGATAATTAATCTGGTGAGACCTTAATTGTCTCGTTGCATATGCTATCACTTTGCCATACAAGATTAGTACACATCCTAATCCTTGATGCGAAGCATCACTATAAACTACATAACCTCTAAATCCCAAAGGAATAGTCAACACCAGTGTTATAGTTAACCAATGTTTTAGCTCCTCAAAACTCCTTTGATATTCATCATTCTATCTGAAAGACACATTCTTCCTCAGAAGTTTGGTCAGAGGGGTTAGGATCAATGAGAACCCCTCGACTAACCTTTGGTAATGTCTGGCTAATCTAGGGAAACTCTGAATCTCTAATACATTCTTCAGAGCTTCCCACTTCACTACTGCCTCTATCTTCCTTGGATGCACTTGTATACCTTCTCTAGTTACTATATGACCTAGAAACACTACTTGATCAATCCAAAACTCACACTTACTCAATTTGGCATATAACTGTTTCTCCCTCATGATCTGTAAGATTAGCCTCAAATGTTCAGCATGTTCCTTTATGCTCTTCGAATACAGCAAAATGTTATCAATAAATACTATCATAAAACAATCCAGGTAGGGTTGAAATACCTTGTTCATCAAAGCCATAAATGCAACTGGGGAATTAGTCAACCCAAACGACATTACTAGAAACTCAAAATGCCCATACCTACTCATGAATGCACTTTTCAATACATCAACCTCTACTACCTTCAACTGATAGTACCCAGATCTCAAGTCTAACTTAGTGAACACTTGAGCTCCCTACAACTGATCAAGCAAATCATCAATCATAGGTAGTGGGTACTTGTTCTTCACTGTTACCCGATTAAATTGCCTATAATCGATGAACAATCTCAGAGTTCCATCTTTCTTCTTCACAAATAAGACTAGAGCTCCCCAAGATAGTAAACTTGGTCTGATAAAACCCTTTTCCAACAACTCATGCAACTGAGCCTTCAATTCCTTTAGTTTCACAGGTGCCATCCTATATGGAGGAATAGATACAGGAGCAACACCTGGAATTAAGTCGATCGTAAACTCCATTTTTCTATCTGGAGGTAAACCAGATAATTCTGCAGGAAACACATCTAAGAATTCCCTAATAATAGGAATGTCCTACATATTCTGCTCAGTTCAAGTATCTCTTACATGGGCCAGATAAGCCTCACATCCACCTCTAATTAATCTCAGTGCACTCATAAATGAAATCAGTCTGGCTGGCATTGCTTGACTAACACCTCGGAATATTACTCTCGGCTGATTAAGAGATTATAGTATTACCTCCTTAATATAGCAGTTCATGATAGCCTTATGAGTAGTGAGCCAATATATGACTAGAATACTATAATACAATCAAATTTGCTTCCAATTCTACCTAATCAATTCGAATCAAACACCTCTTTCAAACTTCTCCTAATCTATATACTCACCTCTAATCCATATTTCAATAATTCTCTATCACAATGCAGCCTAGATGCCAGATGCAGTGCGATAAAAGAATGCATAGATCCAGGATCTAGTAATGTAAAAGCTTCAAAATTAAGGATATTTAACACACTTGCAATGACATATGGGGAGTTCTAAGCCTCCTGTCTGGACATCACATAAACTTTGGCCTGAAACTACGGTTAGTTGCTCCACACCTCAATCCTGACAATAGGACTCCCTGAACTCACCCTGCCTCTACCTCTGCCTCTCTGTCTAGATCTTCTAACTCGACTCTACTGGACAATTGGTTCTGTTACCACTCCTCCTCTCATTCTAGACTGTGCTCCGTAAATAATGGAATAGTCTCTAATCTGATGGTCAAAAGAGTCGGATTGAAGGCAAGCTCTAGATAATTGCTAGCATTCTCCACTATGCTTCTTCCCACAATGTTCACAATTAGGTAGATGTCCCCATATTGCACCTCTTCCACTGCCAAAATGCACAAAACTACCCCTCTGTTTAAACCACGACTGTTTTGATCTAGTAGGTGGTCAAAAAGATCTGTTCAGGTGCTTACTAAACCTTCTACCAGAACCACCTTGAGATTCACTAGGCCTCTTCTTTATGGACTTTTGTCTATATTCTGATTGACCATCTTTTAACAACTGCTCAATTCAGATTAGCTTGTAGTTCTGTAAAACTACCTAAATTAGAAATGGCTAACCTCATCCGGATTTTCATATTCAACCCATCTTCACAGCTCCTACACTTTTTTTCCTCAGTAGGAATCAAGGCAGTAACATACCCTATCAGTTCACTAAATTTTATCTCATACTCTGCTACTGAGAGATTACCTTGCTTCAGCTCTAGAAATTCTTTCATCTTTCTACCTATGTAGATCTTCGACATGAAATTCTCCTTAAAGACCTTCAGAAAGTCTTCCCACTTTAGGCTATAGGGCTTGGTGTAATGCCTGGCACAGTCTTCCACCACTAGTATGTTGGACCTTATAGTAAGGAAATTACATAATCGAACTTCTTGTCTGACTAGCAGTCCATCTGATCGAAAACTCTTTCTGTTCTCTCTAGCCATCCTTCAGCTTTCGCAGGGTCTGTAATTCTGTAGAAGTCTACAGTCCCCTACTTTCTCAATTTATCTAACCTCCTTTCCTTTCTCTCAGGAATTCTCGGAGGCATTCTCTCAAGTCGAGGTACAGAAGACTCTCTACTAGCTCCTACTGATTGTAGGTCAGTTGATTGTCCCATTTGATTAACTATGGTAGATGACCTATAATAGACAATAACTTTGATTACTATCCAAATTTCTTAAGATATTTCATGTCTAATGTTCCTATATATCCTTATGGACGCCAAACTTTTCTCTGATACCAAAATTGTAGCACCCTGATCTATAAGGCATAATACCTGAACCTCATCCAACGTTCGGGAACATGCCTCATGAACTAGCATGCTAGTTAGAGCAGTCACATCTATATAACAAGGCATTATAATTAAAACACAAATACTCAATATCTAAAACTCAATTCTTCATTTCCATTTCATAAAACATAATGTACATTGTAGCATTACATACATCATCTATATATATATACAATAGCGAAAGCTTCTCAGAGTCTACAGCTCTGTTTACAAAATATGCTACATGAATGAGGAACTATACAAAAACTTTATCTAACCCTTTAGTCTCAGCTGACCGACCTTTGAGCCATATCTTGAGTCCCAACATGTAGTACTAGACTTCTTTTTGATCGTCTTAGTAACTAAGTCTCCTCTCTTGTACCTAAAAGTCAACGTTACAATTTTGGTGAGATTTACAAACTCAGTGAGCTAACCATCATTGATGGGTTACTCATACCAAAGATAGAATAATTCACAATTCACATTCAATTTGCAATTAAGTCATATCACATATTGCATATCACTTCACTAATCATCATATTGTAACAAATAACACTTTGTTCACTTATTTCACATTTTTTGTTCAGAATAAGTCAAACAATTTATTTCTATCATTTAAACATACATATCAAATATATATGCAATGCATTTATGACTCACTTTCAATTATTATGTTGTTATGACTGAGTGTCTTTTAACTGTCCTATATACATTGTGGATACCGAGCTCATTAATAACTATCTGTTTTCACTGGCGACTCTGATCACAATTGCCTTTATCTTATCATGCATATCATATAATGAATGCATCACATCACATATGTTCAATCAGTCACTTTGTTATAGTATGCTGATTCACTTTCATATATCATTGGAATTAAGTTCGGCATTCAACAATTATGTTGAGTATACTTATTTATGTCATTTTCATATGCAATGAGCACTTCCAATGTGATTTTCATGCATCAAACGCCTCAAACATTGAGGTCCAGAATTAACACATACACATCAATAATAATTCAATACAAAAATTTTAAAAAAATAATTAATCAATGTGAGACCATTTAGGTTGACTCATAGTATGCTCCAGATATATATTGCCTTGATGTCCCGATAATGTCTGGATGCTGTCGCTCTATTTGCGCTTCTATATCATACAACACATACATATTTACACATTACTAATTTGCACAATCAGATTAATACTCAATCATACAGATATGTATATGTGTTATGTATAATGCACACTCAACGACAAATCTTGGGTATGCATTACCTTAATCATATGTCTTAATCATTCAAACATTTTCATTTGTATATGCATAGCTTTCTCTTAGTTTTATACCTCAAGTACACTTGATTATTCTAAATTTCCTCAATCAATCATTCACCAAGGTTATTCTAGCATTATACGATCACATAATATCCAAATTCTCATTCATCTTTACTTAATACACATCATTTGTCTTCTTTGAATCATATTAGCATTCATAGGATCATTTTTATTCTTATAACATCTCCAAATTTCCAGATTTGAATACTTGATATTTAACAATCTATTCTTAAGTTATAACCTGAATTATCACCCTAAACATATAACATATTTAATTACTTAATCCATCATTAAACTAGGTTCATTTCAAGCTTAATTCAAGCCAAAATGCATCATAGGAAAGTACCTAACCATTTTGGTTTTTCAAACTTCGCTTAAAAGAAGTATAATTCACGTAACAACCATTCCCACAATCGTGGATGACTTCCCATGATTGTGGATTTTATTAACATAACATTTCAGCTCTTTCTTACATTCCCACTTTGTGGATGCATTCCCATGATCGTGGGTTGTTCACATTCGAAAATCCTAGCAAATCTTCTTCAGATTTTCTAGCTTTTTAACTTCTACAAGTTACATTTAACATATCTCATGCTTAGTCTATAATTTTTAGCTTAATTCCTCATCATTTCCTCTTCATTCTCACCTCCATTTCATCTCAATATCATTCATAAACAAATCATAGTCTATGGTTGATCATAAACACAAAAACAAAACATCCATATATACACATTCATCATCAACGTTTCAACACATATTCAACTCCATTATCACCTTCTTTTTATCTCTAAACTATCATTTTAATTTCTTATCATTTCAAGACACTAAACTACTCCTTTTCTTTAGATTTAAACTCATTTTTTTTACCTTAATAACATCTACCAAAAATTCATATGATTATACAATAAAAGCAGAACATGAAAATATCCATTTATCAATCAAAATTTCTGCATTCTTTCTACATCATTATAGTGATCATTTTATCTCAAAAAAATCTCTATAACAACTTATGAATTATTAATCATCATATACACAAAAAAGACATCTATATACTCATTTCTTCACTCACTATTCAACATATATACATCACCATTTTATGATCATTGAACCTCTAACTATCATCAAAATGTTTCTCTTTAACACAACCCGTAAGATCGTCAAGATACTTACTTGTTTTAGCTCCAAAACTTCTTCAATCACACTTAAACCTAGCTTCCATGCATCACACGATCACGATCATCATCTTTCTAGGGTATAATAGGCTGGGTTTTGTGAAAAAGAATGAAGGCAATGAAAAAAATGAAATTAGCAAGTGAAAGATGAGCGTAAACACAAGGTCGTGAGGTGAGGTGAATAACGTGAATGGAGAAGAAGAAAAATGAAGGAGATGACTTGTAAAGTCAAAGTGAAAGATGGTTAACAAATGGAGAATTTCGTGGGTTTAATTAGCAAGATAACAATGCTTGGTAAGTGTCATGACACTTACCACTTAATAAATTTTAGTCACTTAGGTAATAACATAAGCTACCACATAATTCTTAATGATCAGTCCATTGTCCCTCAATTTCTAATCTTATTGTCTCCAAATTTTCTATGAATTTTTTCATTAAATCCTAAAGCCATGTGTCAATTATTTCTATTGTCATTCGTTGCTTATTTTTACTACCATAAATTAATTATCTTGTCACTTGGCATTTTTCCTAGTCCAAAATACCCAAAATTTTAGAAATTTCCTAAAATTTCACCAAAATTTCTAAATCAATATTTATACTCACTAAATCAATTTTCAAGACAAATAATCCACAATTCACATTATAATTACATTACAATCATTTATACCTAGAAAATGTCAAATGAGTGCATGAACAGTCATTATAATATGTGCAAAAATTAATATTCACATGTGTGTGTATGCTTATATTATACGTGAGCATGAACTGCATTTCCTAATTTCTCATTACTATTTCTCATGTACAGTTACCTAAGGTCTAACCCATTTGCATGGGAAAATGGGATACTACACATTTCGTCTTCATTCTCACCTCTATTTCAGCCGAATATCATTCATAAATAAATTATAATCTATGGTTGATCAAAAACATAAAAACATAACATCAATTTATACATACATTCATCAAATTTATGCGTACATTCAACTCCATTATTACCTTCTTTTTATCTCTAACTATCATCCTTGTTCTTCTCTTTTCAAAATACTATATTTATCTTTTCTTTAACTTAAAACTCATTCTAATTCATCTCTATAACAACCAACAAAATCCACGCTATTATACATCAAAAATAGAACATGAAAATATCCATTTATCAATCAAAATTTCTGCACTCTTTTTACACCATTATAATGATCATTCTACCTTAAAAACATCTCTAAGACATTTTATGAATTATTACTCATAATATACATAAAAAAGACATCTATATGCTCATTTCTTCACTCACGGTTTAACATATATACATCACCATTTTATGATCATTTAACCTCTAACTATCATCAAAATGTTTCTTTTTAACACAACCCATAAGATCATCAAGATACTTACTTGTTTTAGCTCTAAAACTTCTTCAATCACACGTAAACCTAGCTCTCATGTATCATACGATCATCGTTTTTCTAGGGTAATATAGGCTAGGTTATATCAATAAGAATGAAGGCAACGAAAAATGGAAGTAGTAAGTGAAGGATGAGAGCAAGATTCAACGGTGATGAAGGTTAGTGAGTGTCGTAGAGATGAAGAAGATAGCGAAGAAGATGAAGATATTTAGCCAAATGAAAGACAAATTAAAGTTGATCTTTCAAATGGATTAAAAGGGATTGTGGGTGAGTGTGGCAAGGCAAGTGACACTTGTCAATTGCCATTTGTCACCTCCCCATGGTGTCACTTGGTCCTTTTTAATAACTATTGTATTTGTCTTCAATTTCTAATCCAATTGTCTCCAATTTTCTATGACATTTGTCATTAAATCCTAAAGCCATATGCCAATTATTTCTATTGTCATTCGTCACTTATTTCTACTACCATAAAACAATTGTCTCACCATTGGCATTTTTCCTAGTCTAAAAATACCCAAAAACTTAAAAATTTCCCAATTTTCATAAAAAATTTTAAATCAATAATTGTACTCACCATATCAAATTTTAGGACATATAATCTACAACTCACATCATAATCATTTAAAAATCAATTATACTCTGTAATATGTCAAATGAGTGCATGAGCAGTCATTGCAATGTGTACAAAAAACTCAAATTCACGTATATGTATGCTAATATTATGCATGAACATGAAATGCATTTCCTAATTTCTCAATAATATCCCTCATGTACAGTATTCTAGAGTTATAAACCTCATTATGGCAAACCGGGATACTAAAATTCTCCCCTTAAGAAATTTCATCCTCAAAATTTTTACCTGATTGCTCGAATAGGTGGGGATATTGTTTCCTCATATGCTCCATCATTTCCCATGTAGCTTCTTCACTTGAGTGATTTTTTGAAAGGACTTTCACCAATTGAATTACTCGGTTTCTCAACTGTCTCATCTAATATCCCACTATCTTGACCAGCTCCTCAATATAACTCAGATTACTAGTAACTTTTACCTCATGGGTTGGTAATATGTGTGTCAGATTAGACTGATATCTCCTTAGCATACTCACATGGAACATATTATGTATCCGAGCATCTTAATCGGTAAGGCCAATTTGTAAGCCAATGGTCCAATCCTCTCAATGATCTCATAAGGACCAATATATCTAGTGCTGAGCTTACCCTTTTTACTGAATCTCAACACTCCTCACTAAGGCGATACTCTTAGAAACACCTTGTCTCTTACTTGATAACCCACATCCGTCCAGTTTTGATCCACATAACTCTTTTTTCTGTCTTGAGCTGCTTTAATTCTACTTCGGATCAGTTTCACTTTATCTATAATATCTTGTATTAGTTCTGGGCTTTCTACCATTCTCATACCCTTTTCATCCTAATACAGAGGTGAATGACATTTTCTACCATATAACGCCTCTTACGGTGCCATTCTAATACTACTGTGATAATGGCTAGTGTAAGCAAACTCAATCAAGTCTATATATTGATCCCATACTCTTTGAAACTCCAATACATATGCCCTGAGCATATCCTCAACAGTCTTAATTATCCTCTCACTCTTTCCGTCTGTTTGAGGATGAAATGCAGTACTGAAGTTCAACTTCGTACCCAAAGCTGACTGTAAACTCTTCCAAAAGCTCGAGGTAAATCTAAGATCCCTGTTCGATACAATGGACACTAGAACCCTATGCAGCCTCACCACTTCGTTCATATACCTCTGGGCTAATTGGTCTAGTGAGTTATTCTCTCTCATTGGTAAGAAATGAGCTGACTTTATCAATCGGTCCACCACAACCCATATAACATCATATTGTCTCGGAGTCCTTGGGAATCCCATAATAAAATCTATCGTGATTCTCTCCCATTTCCATTCCAAAATAGGTAAAGAATGTAGCTTTCCAACCGAAGGCTAATGCTTAGCCTTAATCTGTTGGCAAGTTAAACACTTAGCCACATAGTCAGCCACTTGCTTCTTCATTCCTAGCCACTAGAAATGTTGCTTTAGCGTGTTATACATCTTTGTGGTACTAGGATACATAGCATAAGCTACTACATGAGCTTCCTCTATAATCTCCTATCTCAAATCATCAATATTAGGCACATATAACCTCTTCCTCAACCACAGTGTCTCATCTCTCAATTCAAACTCAGAATTAGGGTTCACCTTCAACTTCTCAATAAGCTTAACCATTTCAGGATCTTTACTCTAAACTTTTCTTATTCTGTCATGAAACATTGGTCTCAGTCTCAATGTGGCTATCAATGCCGTATTCTATTATAGATTAAACTCAACATTCAATGCTCTCAACTGAACTAGTCTCAATATCTGCACTTGAGTTACATTGCTATCGAATTTTCTACTTAAAGCATCAGGTACGATATTAGCTTTTCCCAGGTGATACTTAATCACACAGTCATAGTCTTTCAACAATTCTATCTATCTTTTTTGTCTCTTATTCAACTCTTTTTGACTCAACAGATATTTCAAACTCTTATGATCATTATATATCTGGTAAGTCTCTCCATATAAATAATGTCTCCATATTTTTAGAGCAAAAATCACTGTAGCAAGTTCTAAATCATGTACTTGATAATTAATCTCATGAGACCTTATTTTTCTCGATACATATGCTATCACTTTGCCACTACATCAGTACACATCCCAATCCTTGATGCGAAGCATCACTATACACCACATAACCTCCAGTTCTAGATGGAATAGCGAACACCAGTGTCGTAGTTAATCAATGCTTCAGCTCCTCAAAACTCCTATGACATTCAACGTTCCATCTAAAAGGCACTTTCTTCCTCGAAAAGCTTTGTCAAAGGGGCTGAGATAAGTGACAACCCCTCGACAAACCTCTGTTAATATCTGGCTAACCTAAGGAAATTCCAAATTTTTGATGCATTCTTCGGAGCTTCGCACGTCATCACTGCCTTTGTCTTCCTTGGATCCTCTTGTATGCTTTGTCCAAACACTATGTGACCCAATAACACTACTTGATTAAGCCAAAATTCACATTTACTGAATTTGGCATATAACTAATTTTCCCTAATAATCTGTAAGATAATTCTTAGATGTTCAGTATGTTCCTCTCTGCTCTTCGAATATACCAAAGTGTCATCAATAAAAATTATCATAAAATAATCCAGGTAGGATTGAAATACCTTCTTCATCAAAACCATAAATGTAGCTAGAGCATTAGTCAACCTAAATGGCATCACTAGAAACTCGAGGTCCTATATCTACTCCTAAATGCACTTTTCAGTGCATCAGCCTCTGCTATCTTCAACTAATAGTACCCAGAACTCAAGTCTAACTTAGTGAACACTTGAGCTTACTGCAACTGATCAATAAAATCATTAATTCTAGGTAACGGGTACTTGTTCTTCACTGTTACCCGATTCAGTTGTCTATAATCGATACACAGTCTTAGAGTTCCATCTTTCTTCTTTACAAATAAGACTAGAGCTCCCCAAGGTGATACACTGGGTCTGATAAAACAATTTTCCAACAAATCCTATAACTGGGCCTTCAATTCCTTTAATTCCACAGGTGCCATCCTATATGGAGGAATAATAGAAATAGGAGTAGCATTTGGAACTATGTCGATTGTAAACTCTGTTTCCCTATCTAGAGGTAAACCAAATAACTCAGCGAAAAACATATCCAGAAATTCCCTAACAATAGGAATGTCCTGCACATTCTGTTCAGTTCGATTATCTATTAGGTAGGCTAGATAAGCCTCACATCCACTTCTAATGAATCTCAGTGCACTGAATGAAATCAATTTGGCTGACACTGCTTGATTAACACCTCAAAATACTACTCTCGGTTGATTAGAAGATTCTAATATTACCTCCTTAGTATAGCAGTTCATGATAGCCCTATGAGCAGTGAGCCAATCCATGCATAGAATAATATCTATCTCTCTTAACTGTAGCACAATTAAATTTGCTTCCAATTCTGCCTGATCGATTTAAAACAAACATCTCTTACAAACTTCTCCTATTACTGTACTACTACATATCAATGTACTCACCTCTAATCTATGTTTCAATAATTCTCTATCACAATGTAGCCTAGATGTCAGATGCAGTGCAATAAAAGAATACGTAGATCCTGGATCTAAAAATGTAAAAACTTCAAAATTAAGGATATGTAACACATCTGTAATGACATTTGGGGAGTTCTGAGCCTCTTGTCTGGTCATCGCGTAAACTCTAGCCTGAGGTTGTGATTGATTGCTCCGTACCTTAGTCCTAACAGTAAGACTCCCTGAACTCACTCTACCGCTACCTCTGCCTCTCTATCCAGATCCTCTAGCTCAGCTCTACTGGATAATTAGTTCTGTCACCACTGCTCCTCTCATTCCAGAGTGTGCTCCATAAACAATGGGACAGTCTCTGATCTGATAGTCAAAGAGCTGCATTAAAGGCAAGCTCCAAACAATTTCTAGCATTCTCCACTGTGCTTCTTCCCATAATGTTCATAATTAGGTACATGTCCCGATATTGCACCTCTTCCACTACCAAACTGCATAAAACTGCCCTTCTGCTTGAACCCTGACTGTTTTGATCTAGCAGGTGGTCGAAAAGATCTGTTCTGGTGCTTACTAAACCTTCTGCCAGAACCACCCTGAGATTGACTAGGCCTTTTTATTTTGGACTCTTGTCTATATCATGCCTGACCATCTTTCAACAACTGCTTAATTGGAATCGAGGCAGCTTGTAGTTTCGTAAAACTGCCCAAATTAGAAATGGCTAACCTCGTCCAAATTTCCATATTTAGCCCATCTTCGAACGTCCTACACTTTTCTTCCTCAGTAGGAATCAAGGAAGTAACATGCCCCATTAGTTCATTGAAATTTATCTTATACTCTGCCATTGAGAGATAACCCTGCTTCAGATCTAGAAATTCTTTCATCGTTCTGTCTAGGTACATCTTCGGTATGTAATTCTCGTTGAAGACCTTCAAAAAGTCTTCCCACTTTAAGCTACAAGTCTTAGTGATACTACCTAGCACAGTTTTCCATTACTGGTATGCTGGACGTTATAGTAAGGAAACTACATAGTTAAACTTCTCGTTCGACTCGCAGTCCGTCTGATCGAAAACTCTTTCCATTTTCTCTAGCCATCCTTCGGTCTCTGTAGGGTCTGTACTTTTGTAGAAGTCCATGACCCTTTACTTTCTCAATTTATTATACATCCTTTCCTTCATATTAGGAATTCTTGGAGACATTCTCTTAGGTCGAGATATAGAAGACTCTACTGGCTCCTAGAGACTCTAGGTCAGTTGATTGTCCCACTTGATCACCTATGGCGGATGATCTCTAATAGACAATAACTTTGATTACTAAGCAAATTTCTCACAATAAATTATGTCTAATGTGTCCCTATGGATGACAAACCATGCTCTGATACCAAAACTTGAAGCATCCCACTCCCATCCGACACGTGTTTGTACGTCCAACCGACATTCGAGCATGATGGAAGCAGTAAGGTAGAGCAATCACATCACTTATCATCGCATCATAATTAAAGAAAAAATATTCAATATCTAAAACTCAATTCCTTATTTTCATTTCATAAAACATAATGTACATTGTAGCATTACACTACATGATCCATATATATACAACATCAAAAACTATAAGAGTCTACTACTCTTTTATACATTCTACATGAAAGAGGAATTTTAAAAAAATTATATCTAGATCCTTCAGTCTTAGCTGATCGAACTTTGAGCCATTTCTTGAGTCCAAAATGTAGTACTAGACTTCTTCTAGATCGTCTTAGTCACTAAGTCTCCTCTATCTTACTTGAAAAATCATGTAGTAATTTTAATGAGTTTTGCGAACTCAGTGAGTAAACCATCATCGATGTACTCACTTATATCACAGAACACAACAGTTCATAGACACTTCATATAATCATATAATTCTCATCACTTCACTAATCATCATGTTGAATCAAATATAATTTATATTCACTTAATTCACATTTCACATTCATAACAATTCAAACAATTCATTTCGATCATTTAAAACATACATATAAAATGTATATGCAATGCATATGTAACTCACGTTCAATTATTATGTTGTTTTGACTGAGTGCCTTTTTAACTGTCTCATATCCATTGTGGATACTGGGCTCATTAATAACTGTTCTGTATTTGCTGGAGATACAGCGCTCATTATACATAGTGAGCCAGAGGCTCTTACCACATTCTGAGCTTTAAACTCTTTTTCACTGGTGACTTTGATCACAACTGCCTTTTTCTTATCATGCATATCATGTAATGAATGCATCACATCACATATGTTCAATCAGTCACTTTATTTCAGTATGCTCATTCACTTTCACATTTTTCATTGGACCTAAGTCCAACATTCAAGAATTATGTTGAGTACATTTATTTCTATCAGATTCACATACAATGAGCACTTCTAATATGATTTTCATGCATCAAACGCCTCGACCAATCTATGTTTAGAATTAACACATTCACATTAATAATAATTCAATAAAAAATTTAAACAAAACAATTAATCAACGTGAGACCATCTAAGTTGACTCACAGTATGCTTCAGATAGCCATTGCCTTGATGTTCCAGCTATGTCTGGATGTTGTCGCTCTATTTGAGCTTCTATATCATGCGCCACATAGACATTTATACATTAAGAATTTGCATAATCACATTAGTACTCAATCATCCACATATGTATATGTGTTATGTATAACATATGCTCAATTTGAGTATTCCAGGTATATTTCCTTAATCTCATCTCTTGATCATTTATAATTCAAAACTCATATATGTCTAATTTGAACTTATTCTTACACCTCAATTATACAAGATTATTCTAAGTTCATCACTCAATCATTCACTAAGGTTATTTTAGCATTATAAGATCTTTATTTAATACAAATCATTCATCTTCTTTGAATCATATTACCCTTCATAGGGTCACTTTCATTCTTATAATTTCTCCAAATTCCCAGATGTGAATACTTGATGTATAACAATCCATTCTTAAGTTATAACCTCAATTATCACCCTAAACATATCAAACATTTAATCACTTAGTCCATCATTAAATTAAGTTCATTTTAAGCTTAATTCAAGCCTAAATGCATCATAGGAAAGTACTTAACCGTTTCTTGTTTCAATCATTACCTAAATGACAAGAATTCACGTAAATGGCCCTTCCCACGATCATGGATGACTTCCTACAATCGTGGGTTATGTTAACAAAATAGTTGCAACATGTTCTTGCATTCCCACGATCGTGGGTTATGCAAATCCGAAAATCCCAGCAATTTATCTTTCAAATTTCCAGCTTCATAACTCCTATAAGTTACATAAAAAACATCTTATGCTTAGTTCATCATTCCTAGCTTAATTCATCATCATTTCCTCTTTATTCTCACCTCCATTTTAGCTCAATATCATTCATAAACAAATCATAATCTATGGTTGATCATAAACACAAAAAATAGAACATCAATGTATACATACATTCACCAAATTTCTGCACACATTCAACTCCATTATTACCTTCTTTTTATCTCTAACTATGATCCTAGTTCTTCTCTTTTTAAGACACTACACTTGTCTTTTCTTTAACTTCAAACTCATTCTAATTCATCTTTATAACAACTAATAAAATCCACGTTAATATACATCAAAAATAGAATATGAAGATATTCATTTATCTATTAAAAGTTTTGCACTCTTTCTACACCATTATAATGATCATTCTATCTAAAAACCAACTCTGTGACTTTTTATGAATTATTACTCATCATATACACAAAAAAGACATCTATATGCTCATTTCTTCACTCACAGTTCAACATATATACATCACCATTTTATGATCATTTAACCTCCAACTATCATAAAAATATTTCTTTTTAACACAACCCATAAAATCATCAAGATACTTGTTTTAGCTCCAAAACTTCTTCAATCACACGTAAGCCTAGCTTCCATGAATCACACAATCATCATCTTTCTAGGGTATAATAGGCTGGGTTTATCAATAAGAATGAAGGCAACAAAAAATGGAAGTAGCAAGCGAAGGATGAGAGCAAGATTCAATGTTGATGAAGGTTGGTGAGCGTCGTGGAGATGAAGAAGATGAAGATATTTAGCCAAATGAAAGACAAATTAAAGTTGATCTTTTAAATTGATTAAAAGGGATCGTGGGTTAGTGTGGCAAGGCAAGTGACACTTGTCACTTGCCATTTGTCACCTCCCCATGATTCCACTTGGTCCTTTTTAATAACTAGTTTATTTGTCTTCAATTTCTAATCCAATTGTCTCCAATTTTCTATGACATTTGTCATTAAATCCTGAACCATGAGCTAATAATTTCTATTGTCATTCGTCACTTATCTCTACTACCATAAATCAATTGTCTCGCCGCTTGACATTTTTCCTAGTCCAAAAATACCCAAAATCTTAGAAATTTCCCAAATTTCACCAAAAATTCTAAATCAATAATTATACTCACCAAATCAATTTTTATGACATATAATCCACAATTCACATCATAATCATTTAAAAATCAATTATACCCTGGAATATGTCAAATGAGTGCATGAACAGTCATTGTAATATGTAACATCCCGTTACCCATCTTAAGGCTAGAATAAATAATTATGAGAAATTTATGTGAAATTTGAAAAATGCACCTTATGCATAAGTTATTTGTGACATGCACATTTTTGCACAATCATATGATTGTACATGCACTCATTGACATTTTTTGGGTACAATTGAATTGTTAAATGTGATTAAATTGTGTTTTGGTTATTTTGGTGTATTTTAGATATTTTAGAATTTTTGGTGAATTTTGAAAAAATATTGACATTTGGACCAATCCTTGAGTGACATGTGGCAGCATAGTTTGTGAAAACTAGTACATGTGAATACTGACAAGTGTAAAGTATGGAAAGAACCCACGTAGTATTATGTTTTGGTTAGGAAGAGGTTACTTAAGCTTCAGTTCTTCACTGAACCTCTTCACTGTTTTTCATCACTGAATAGCTATTGATTGTGCCTTTGGGTTGTTGAGATACTCTCTAGACTTTATAGCTGAATCTAGTAAGTAGTCTCTGCTGATGTTTAGTTTCTGGT
>JANZXP010081331.1:0-29631 GCA_027576715.1 Erythroxylum flavicans
AGGACTCAGAAGAATACCCCGTTAGGCAACGGGAGTATACCTATTGCATGCAAGTGAGGGATAGAGGTCGGGATCAGTTCGCGTCTGCATTGTATTTCTTAATTTTATACTAAATTGTATATTCCGCAAATTTTTGTATCATTTGTTAATTTTTGGAATTGGAAATGTTTTGTATTTGTAATGGGCCCAAATGGCTATTGAAAACTCTGTTGATTGTATTATTATGTTTGAAAAAGTTGCGAATAGAGCGGGCCTGATTTAGTTATCAATTTTTGAACTTTATGTCGTGGTTTTTTAAAAAAATGTACTGAAATTTGAATGATCGAGTACTATAACATGCTACCCTCGTGGGGCACGAACTCGGATATCACCATCGATATCGGGTTCGGGTCTAGCGGGAGTGGGGTGTTACAATATTTCTGACTTTTGGGCCTAGGTAAACCTTAATGTTTGCGCTAAATGGAAAATATATATAAAGAGAAGAAAGAATACCTAAAAGGGAGCTTCATTTTTTGCCACTTTGAGAAGGATCCACGGTAGAGGAAGAAGAAGAAAGGAGGAGGAGAAAGGAAGAAGGAGAGGAAGGGCTGCTGTCTTCCTGATCTATTTCAAACCTTCCAAGTGACATTTCATTTCATCTTTATTATTCTTTTTTTTGAATGTATGAGACGGATTTGATAATGATGGATTTGCATTTGATGATGATGTTTTAAAATCCTTTAAGGATTTGTTCTTGAATCAATATTAATGTGATTTCTTTTGATGTTAATACATTGGGTATTGTGATTATTTGTTGTATTTGTATGCTTCGGTAACAAATCGAGAGAGTTAATCGATAGTAAAATGATTAGATTGGGTAATGAGAGTTAAACAATCTAATAGATCATGCAAATAATCAAATCGGGAATTTATACGAAGAGAGATATTATGTGAGGACCCGTTAGTCTATTATAGGGCTTAAGATCTAATTAGATGTATAGTTTTTTTTTTTGTTAATTGAGAGATTGCTAATTTCATAATTCAATTAGGAGTTATTATTTAGGATTTAATGATTATAACTCAAGATAGAGTAATTCCCCTTCGAAAGTCTAAGATCGATACTGCATTAACCCAAAAGTAATCATGTTAGCATTTGAAAATAGGATAAATCCTCCCTCTCATAATTGGCTAATCTTCCTTATGTGATTTTTGATTGTTCATTGGTGGTGCTAAATTTTGATTTCTTTGGCTTAATAATACAATTTAATTTCAATCAATCCATATTCACGTATTTACTTTTCTGTTTAGTTTTTATTTTCTTTTTAACAATCCTTTTAGGCCTTAGATAACTTAGAATTAGATTAGTTCACCAACTCCTTGTGGGATAAACACCTTTAATGCTACAATTTTACGATCCGTATATTTGCAGATATTGGGGGTTTCACTAGAAATAAAACTAGCTAAACAAAGGCTAAGAGATATTGAAAGATTCACTTTTATGGTTAATTCAAAGAGTTTATTTTAGAGATGATTGTGAATTTATCATATCTACAATAAGGATAGTGGGAATAAAATTGTCCTCTGCAATGGGAGTATGTAGAGATATGTTGCTCATTGAGAGAATTGTAATTCATATTTTCAATTTTTAAAATATATTTATATAAGAAAAATTCATTTTGGATATGAAAAGGTAATAACTTAATTATGAGAATTGGATCTATAGAGACAAATACGTAATTTGTTTACCTATTATAGTCCAAGTACATAGATAATTTACTAAAAATTTTTAGTATTTGAGATATCTGATACTTGTGAAGTATTAAAAATAGCCATTATTCTATGTATGAATTGATATTTAAGTTTAAGGTTATATGGTTATTAACATTAGAAGTAAGTCCTGATTAAGGTATATTTTACGTAAAAAATACTATTTTTAGATTGGAAAGGTTCTAATGTAGCATTAATTGTTAAACAGGCTAAATATGTTTTTCATTTGATGGAAATGATTAATTAGATCAATAAGTTTTTTAATGAACTTACTATAGTTCCTTCCATTGTTTAGATAGTAATGTATTCTCGAACATTAGAGCCACTAGGCAACCGAAAGGCACTAAGGTTTCATTAAAGATCCAAATATGTATTTAGATAGTTTCTTTTAATTACGATGATAATTAAGAATTTGTAAGATTTAACCAATTGCTCATTATAGAGAATCTAGTAGAATTCTCTCGCTAAACCATTATCTCAGTAGTAGTATGATCGTCATATGGTGATATGGTGTAAGATACTTAAATGATCGACTTAGTGTAAGTAAGAGAATGTTAGTTTATACCTTACAACCAATTATTTGATTGTAGTTTAGTGACATAATTATTTAAAGGCATTCTTCATATTATACATATTTATATGTATATGATAAATTCCATGGGGTAAAAGTACATTGCAAATAAAATTATGATGAGATCATAATTATGATATTCATATTGTATTTATGTATTATTCCTAAATTGTTTTTAGTCGTTATTCTATTAAGACTAAACAATAAGAGAGCATAAAAATAATAACACATGTTATGTTTCTTCCTTATGAAAGAAGTAGTCGATCTCAAAAAACAAAGTATGAAGATACTAAAATAAATGTATAGTTATAAATAAAAACGTTCACTAAACTACCCTATTTCATACTTTCTAAATGTATAGGTGCTTATTAGACAACAAATTACATTAAACTGACCTATGAGAATTCTATTTGGAACATAATTTGTTGGTCTATGCAAATTCTCATTGTGAAGATTATATAAGTGATCATTTAACTTGAGATCTCCAAAGTCATCTCATATATGAATTGTTATGTTTTAATACTAGTTATGACCTATTTTAGTTAAGGATAACTCATTTGGTAGTAATTAGAATAGCATCAACTATATAGAGGTAGTTGAGTGATCAATGTAAAATTCATCACCCTAAAGTAATTAGAGATAATGTTCCATTGCTCTCAATCAGTATTGATTCTAAAAATTCTTAGCTAAAGTGGAATGACTCTTTATAAATAATCTACAAATGTCATTAATAGAATCAATTACTAATGGTAGAGAACCGACATGACTGGACTGAAATAAAGTAGACATTTTTTCCATACTTTATGCCTAAAGAGAACATTATATGATCAAAGATTGATTTATACAAAAAATCATACATGGAAAAGTTAGTCAAAACTAATTTGACATTCTTAAATATTTAGGTGGTCATAATGTATTGCGAAACGCCAATCTTGATATATGTATATTTTAATTAAAGAATTAAAGATGAATTAAAGAAGTTTAATTTTTCTAATCCTAAATATGATTTGGGGTTATAATTTATAGCGATTTTCAACATATTTGGAAACCTATGGGTCACACACAAAGAACTGGTTAAAGAGAGAAAAGTGTTTTATTCATGTTGGACTTGATTATAAAGTTTGAGAAACTATATGATTAAAAATAACATATTTGATAAATAGTTGTAGAGTTCTCTCAATAAATTTTGTGGATATCGTTAGATGTTGGACACTTGTGCAGGTACAGTGGAAGAGATAAGACAATTTTAGAAACGGTTCAAAGGATACGAGACGAATATGATCAAGCTTTGAAATAAGATATGAATTAAGATTCATGCTTTATTATGATTTATGTGTTAATCATTTTATAAAATTTAAGTGATCTTGACTTTCAAGAAATCAAAACTAAAAATTTTCATAATTATTTTGTTACACGTAAGGTCAGATCTTGCCTGACTTTCCTAACAAGTATATAGACAAGTAAGATCCAAAAATCCTTTCAACTGTCTTCATATGATAGCAAAAAGAAATTCTTACATTCATAAATAATTAAAAATTTATTTGTGCACCTTGTTGTTTAATTAACTGATATGTAAGATAAAGTTCACATGATAAATATACATTTTAAATAACATTAAGATAAGATTATAATTGTGACATTTATATTACATTTATGTATTATCTTTAAATTGATCATAGTCGTAGGCCTATTAAAAATGTACATTAATAAAGAAAAAGGCATAACACACGTTACTTTTCTTTCTTACGAAAGAAGTATTCGATCTTATAGACTACAGTACGAAGGTACTTAAGTAAACTTGAGGGTGCATGTTAGAGAACATGTTCACTAAATTGACTCAACATTAGAATTCCCTTAAAAATATTACTTGTAAGTTTAAGAAAATTCTCATTATAATGATTGTATAAGTTTTCATTTTACTTGAAAGCTCCAAAATATCTCATATAGAGATTGTTGTATCTTGATACTACTTAGACCTATCACAATCAATGATATCTCGTTTGGTAGTCATTAGATATGACATAAACTATATAGAGGTAACTGAGTAATTAATATAGAATTCATAACCGTAAAGTAATTATGAATGATTATACGTACAAAATATTATTTCTTCATACAAACTGTACTAGGACATTATATATATATAATACTATGTTTATGTATCATAACCCATTCCATCATTCATTACATATAAGTAACACGTACACTTTAAAATCAGTATATTGTGATTATTAATAAAGAATATTATGCCTCAATATAAACTATAATAGGAAACTATATATAAAATATCATGCATATATACCAGAACTCATTCCATCATTCATTATATGTAAGCAACACCTACACTTTAAAATAACATGAATAAATACAAAGAACATCATGCTTTAATATGAACTATATCAAGATTCAATACATATAATAGCATCCCTCTGTACATAAAGTATCATTAACCATTAAAAGTACATACTATATATAGTTTAAAATAGGAATACTATCAATGGTTTTAAAGAATATCATGTATTATGACATTATATAAATAATATCATGCTTATGTATAAAAAATACCATCATCCATTACAAATAAGTAACATATAAACTTTAAAATCAGTATACGATGTCAAAATACAAAGAATAATATGCCTCAGTACAAACTATAACAGGACATTAAATATGCTAAACCATGCTTATATGCTAAACCCATTTCATCATTCATTATAAATAAATAACACCTATATTTTAAAATGGGAATGTCATAATTGACTGTAAAGAATATGATGCCTCAATATAAACTATAATATAACAATATACATATAATGCCATGTCTATGTTCAAAATCGTTCCATCATTCATGATAAATAAGTAACATATACTTTATATAATTGGAGCCATTACTGAGTACAAAATATACCACACCTTAATACAACATATATTATGACACTATATATTCAACAATGTGCCTATATACAAAAACCCATATCACTATTCATTATAGATAAAACCTACACTTTAAAATAGGAATAACATGACCAAGTACAAAGAAATCATGCCTAAATACAAAATATACTAAGAATTTATAAATTGAATGTGATGCCTATATAAAAAATACCATCATTCATTTTTGATAACTAATACCTATACTTTAAAATAGGATTACTATGACTAAGTAAACAGAATGTTATGTCTCATCATAAACTATAATAGAACAATATACATCCAACAATGCTTTTATGATCCAAAAATACCATCATTCATTACATATAATGGCAATTAAACTATAAATATAGGAATACCATGACTAATTATATATAATACAAAGAATTAATGCCTACTTTTATGACTATATACATTCCATACTATGTGTTATTACAAAGAATATCATCATTCATTTACATATTAATAACACATTTACTTATCTAAAGGAAAACTATGTAGAACATGGATTGTTACATGAAAAATTTCCAAACTGTGTCTTTTAAAAGTTTTGTTAGGCACAGTTAACTATACGCCTATATGTTCAACTATGTTGATGTTATAACTATTTGAAGGGACTATATAAAGGACATAGATGGGTATATATCCATGTAGTAAACCGTGCTCAACAAAGTTTTTGTTAGATATAGATAAATACATGCATATGTGGTTACTTTAGTTCATCTTAAAATTTTGAAAGGGATAATGTGAAGGACTTGAATTGGCACATGGTCATATAAAAAACCATGATTATGTAAGGATTTTTTTGACACTGTTAACTAGACACTTAAATGGTCAATTATGTTCATGCTATATTTTTTAAATGGACTATGTGAATGAAATAATTAACCATATGTGTATGTACCAAATTGTATTTATATAAGGTTTTGTTATATATGATCAATCATGTTTATGTTAGAATTTTTTAATGAAATATGTGAAGGACAGGTTGATCACATGTTTGTGTACTATACTGTGTTCATTTTAAGTTTTGATGGACATGATTAACTACACATTTGTGTGATCAACTGTATTTATTTTTTTAATGGACTAAGTGAAGGAAATTATTGACTACATGCCTACATACTTTACTACATTTATAGAATGTTTTGATGGATATAGTGAATAACAGACCTATATAATTAACCTTGTTCATGTTAGAATTTTTGAAAGACACGATTGAACATATATTTGTGTACCAAATTGGTATATAGACATGGTTAACTATACCATGTGGTCAACTATTTTCATGTTAGAAATTTAGAACGTGATATATGAAGGAAAAGGTTAGCCACACGCTTATGTACCAAACTATGTTCATGTTTGGTTTAGTTGGAGTCAATTAACTATACACTTGTGTGGTCAACCATGTTTTTGTCAAAATTTTGGAATAGGCTATATGAAGGATATGGAGTGGTACATGCCCATATATATCATTGTAAAATGAGTTTCTCAAGCATATTCACTATTCATATGGTATTGAAATTTTGATAAATTTCACCCATGAATGATATCTATCTTGAATATTGAACCATTGACAGCTGAACAATATCAAGTAAAATTTCATATATGAGTGTTTTTAAAAACAAATAAGAAGGCTAAGTAGTAAAAAGGTAACAAATTTACGAAGAATTCTCCAAGAACTGAAGTCATTTAATCTTTCAATAAGGTGGAAGTCCATAAGTGTGATCTTTTTTGTTGAATGTTAATAATGAAAGTGTGTTTTGGTCATATTATTTTATCTTTATTTAAATTTGAAATCTAGTATTAAAACTATTAATATAATGCATTTTGATTGGCATCAAAATTATTTTTCCTTAATAATTTATAGAAAGAAAATATGTTATGTTTCATTTTGTTGAGCAATATTAGATTAAAATTTTGAAACTTCTAAAAAATGAAGGAATTTGAATGTAATAAAAAATGATAAATGATGAATCTATTTTTATCATAATTATTTTGAAAAAATGAATTATAATAAATCATTAAGGCATGAAAAATAAATAAAATTGTATCATCTAGTTAAACACACACCGTCATTTGGATTTGTCAAGATTGGAAAACTAATCTAAAGTACTATATTATCTTTAACAATAACACCCATGAACCAATTTATACCTTCCATATGTGTTTGATGTAATGTACATCTCCATATTTGTCTTTGAACATGCTTATATGAAGTCTAATTCTAATGATTAGTTGTTTGTGGAATGTTTCTTTGTCCTACTCAGTATCATGGAAGATTCGCTTATTCCTTTGATCCCAAATTGATGATATAATGAATGATAATGCAACACAAAAACATAACCTCTTAGTGTTACTTTATGTTTGTGGTAGAGCATCATTCAATTATTCCATTCCATATTTTTGGAGTTTTAGAAATGTGACATAATTGGAGTAAGTTATTCCAACTATTCTTATTAAAATCACATTGGAAGAATAAATGTTGTGCGCTTTCCTCAACTTGTTTACAAAAAGTGTACCAACTAGGAATTTGTAGGTATCTGGATAATCTGTCAGTTGTAGGAAGCTTGTCTTGCATTGCCATTCATAATACTGTGGAAGCACGAGGGTTGAGGTTTTTATGCCATACTACTCTGGTCTATAGAATTAGGAGTGAATTGCCCCTTAAAAACTTTCTACATTATTGATTTTTGAAATTTCCTGAGCTAGTATGCTTCCATATTATTCAACAATTCCCTTCTATTGTGGTATGGTATAGGAAAGTCAACAAACAAATGCTTGTAGGTAAGTGTTGTTACAACTGATGTGTCATTTTGGATCATTGTTTTCAACATATGTATAGAGACCGAATTCTGTAGGGGTCCAGTAGACATCCATTTATCGTGCCAAAATTTGGTGTTCTTGCCATTTCTAATAAGGTTAATTATATCCAATATAACTTTTTCCTTTGTCTTCAATATGGTTTGTATCAAACAGGAAACACTTGATGAAAGGTTATAACTCCAAATGTTATTGCTCTTGAGATAGTGACCATGTATCCACTTAAAACATAAGGTTTGCCTATCCTTGCATAATATCCATAGTCTTTTAATCGTCATGATTATGTTCAAGGTTCTAAGAGGAGTAAGGTTGAAGGATCCTTCATTTCTTGGAGAGCATAAGTGAGACCATTTGATTCTAGCTTTTCCATTATACTCACTATAGCTTGCCCACAGGAAGTTTTTGAAAATCCTATCTAAATGCTTGGAGACAACAATTAGGAATGCTATGTCAGTAGACCATAACACATTTATGGAACTAAAAATAAAAGCAATAAGTTGTAACCTACCAGCTAGGGATAGATGTGTATTCTCTCAATTATTTATTCTAGATTTAATTTTGTTAATAAGAAATGAATACTCCTTGCAAGTTATTCTAGATTTTGAAATAGGAACCCTAAGGTATATCATAGGAAGATGTTGTAATTTGAATCCAGCGACTGATTGAATATTGTGTTCCAAAATACTGGCACTCCTTGAGAGATAGATACTACTATTATTACAATTGACTTCAAGCCCTACAAGTCTTAAAACTTTTAAGAGCAGATAACAAAGTTTCGTTCAGGTATAAATTAACATTGGCTAGCAATATTAAGTCATAAGCAAAACACATATTAGATAGCCTAAGCCTCTTGAATTTTGATTGAAATTTGAA
The DNA here is from genome assembly GCA_027576715.1 of Erythroxylum flavicans. Classification (NCBI taxonomy): domain Eukaryota; kingdom Viridiplantae; phylum Streptophyta; class Magnoliopsida; order Malpighiales; family Erythroxylaceae; genus Erythroxylum; species Erythroxylum flavicans. The sequence goes on from JANZXP010081331.1 coordinate 8,945, forward strand.
TACCTTAGCCCTCTTAATAACTTTATTTAGAATTCTATTGAAAACTTACATAGCAAAACATATAGGGTGAAATAAGATCACCTTATTGAATATCTTTTGTCTATTTGATGGATTTGGTGGGTTGTCCACTGATAAAGTAGTTAAAAGTGGGAGTAATGATGCATTGTCTAATCCACTATATGAAAAATTCAGGAAAATCCATGGTAACAAAAGTGTTGATGATAAAATCATAATTGGCACTATTATAGGTGGTCCTTAGATCAATTTTGAGGATGCAGTTCTTCTTGCTCTTCATCTTAGAGCAATTCCTAATCAATTCTTGTAGAAGCTAAATTTTATCACCTATAACTCTTCTTGGAATGTAAGATCCTTAAGATTGATCAATGTATTTGGGGGTTACTATCTTCAATCTGTCAATAAAGATTTTTTAAATAACTTTGTAGATGGTTTTGCAGCAAGTAATAGGTCTGAAGTCTGAAAATATTTTCTGCTCCCTACCTTTACGAATGAGAGTAATAATTGTTCTATGAAGCTCAGGGAGAAGCACCTCATTCTTAAAAAACTCAAGAACAACATCATTAACAAGAGGTTTAGTAACAGACTAAGTTTTGATAAAGAAGTTTCCATTAAAACCGTCAGGTCTAAGAGCCTTGTGGGGGTTCGAGGATTTCAAGGAGTTCTGAATTTACAAAAAATGATGACATATTTGCATAAGCTTACAATCTTATGGATTTAAGCAGTCATTGATGATTTCTTTAAGGAAAGGAATAAAAGAATAAGAGTTAAATGGAGCATTTATCATATTAGAGAAGTAGTCTAAAACACCATCTAGTAGAAGTTATTAACTGTTCAGACATTATTCACCATTATGTATACATATACATCTAAATTTGCATTTTCTAGTAAGAACAACTCTATGGAAGTAAGCACAGTTTTTGTCACCATCCTTGAGCCACCTAATGTGAGATCTTTGTTTCATTAGGGAAAAATTATAGCCTAAAGCTTTAGTTAGATTACTCATAACAGTTTTCTCCAACTTTGAAGAGTTAGAGAAGTTAGATCAGTGTACAGCTTGGACTAAATCTCCTCAAGATGCTTTTTAGTAGTGTTTAGTAAATGGTGAGTATTGGCCACATTACTTAAGAATAATAGTTTCATCTTATGATTAATCAATTTGATCTTTCTTATAAAGATGAATTGTTCGATTCCCTTAATATTAGGACTTATCCATTTTATGAAGCCTCTTGAAAACCTGGAAAATCAAGCAAGAAGTTATTAAACTTGAAAGGCATTCTAGGGTGTTCAACAAAGCCTTAGTAAGTAAGGAAAATAGAATGATCTAAAAATGGTAGTGTGTCGTAACACTGCAACAAAAATAACTAAACTTAAAACTATAGCTAGTGATAAGTCTAAGTCCCATAGAGATTAAATCAAATAACTTTTCTAAATTATATTTATATGTAAACAATAAATTAAATTAAGGTGGGGTTTGGTTGGCTTTGAGTAATGAAACAAAGTAAAACGAAATTAATAAAAGAAAATCAAACTAAACACCATAAAGTGACAAAATTGATGAATGATTTTGGAATCCAATTTTTGGTTCAATCTCAGCTTACACTAAAATAAACATACTTCATTGCATTACTATTTTCACAACTCTCTTAGAAACTATCAATCATAGATTAACAATACGTTCTGTTAACTCCAGTTTTTTCTTAGATCATGTTTAATCAAAACAAGTTCTTTAACTAAACCAAAGAAGTGATGTTTCTGCCCCTTCTCATGTTCCAAAATCGATTCTCCCTTTTTGGCCACTCAAAATGTCAATTTATAGCAAAAACTAGGTTTCCGAGCATATATACAGTTGGATGCACCATTAAAATTCCTCATTTGCAAATATGCATAAAAAATCTCCAATCACTAAGAGTGGATTCATAGTCGTACATCTTACAAGTCATGTTGTAATGTTCATTTTCTTATATTTTCTTTTTTAATCTTCACCCTAATCCATCTCCTTATTCTATAAGACAAATGAGTTTGAACATCAAGAGGATGGCTCAAAGAATATGCTTTTAACTAATTTTAGCTCTTGAACTTTGAAATTGTACCTAAAACCAAATATGAACCAAAATGAGTTTCTTTATGCATCATACTCATTAAAACCATAAAAGGTGATTGTTCAAGGCAACATCTACCTCATATGCATCATACTCAAATCACCCGTTCCATATACCTTTAAGAGAAGAAACTAATGATGGAAAACTTTGCAAAGCAATTTCATTTCCTCCTTGATACTTTTAGTTAAACATATATATTTCCTTCTTTTTTTTACTCTTCTTTTTTTATTTTTTTAAACAAAAATTGAAAGAAGCTAAATTAACATTGGAACTTATTGGCAAGACTTAAAATGGCATTCCAAGAATTATAACCAACCCACGTATATGCACACCACTACACTTATACTTTTATGCATCCACAATCATTAACGATTAACAAATGCTCCACTAGCTTTAAGATTTTTCATTTAAGGCATGTAATCTGGTTAGCACAAAAAGAAAAGGCTAATAAAGCTCAAAGGGGCTTAACAAAAGGAAAAAATCAAATCAATAGGTAGGCTATTTGGCTAATGTAGCTTATGAAACAAAACATGGCTATATCATTTTCATGTTAATGCATGTGATAAAAATGTAGTCTTGAATATAATATCAAAGCAAATTTAGGAAGTACATGTCATGAAGGCTGCACATCAACAAAAAAAAGACTGATATGGATGTGTTAGTCTATAAAGGCTCAAAATCTCACTGACTTGTGTCTACCACTAGTCACTACCTTTCTAAAGATAATGTATATCAACTAATCACAAGAGTAAAAGTACATGCTTAAGTTGCCATTAATTTGTCTAGCCAATTCACTCTCTAATTATAACTACATAGTCTTAAAAGTAGTAAAAAAAGAGAAAATTTTTATTTGTTTTTTTTTATTTTTTAAAACACCTAAGAAACATACATAAGCAATAAACAAGTTGAAAAACGTGTATGAAAACTAAGATCCCCACCCCCACACTTAAAAATTACATTATCCCTAATGTAACATTAAATGTAAGAAATGGAGCATTTAACATAAAAAAACAAATGCGAGAATGTAAATGAAAGGGAATGAACTTCCCTTGGGTTGCCTCCCAAGCAGCGCTTTTGTTTCATATCATTGGTTCAATGCACATGTCACTCAATCTTTATAATGAGGGTCTTCTAACCCCTTCAATTCCACATGTTCCACTTAAAGCCCTTCATAGAATGATCGATGATCATTGACTTTGAACTGCTTATTCTTCTGTAGGCTTTTAATTTCAATTGCACCATGGGAAAACATATGAGTAATGAAAAAGGTGTAATCCAATGGGAATGTAATTTACTTGGGAAAAGTTTAAGTCGTGGATAATAGAGAAGAACTTTTTGTCCAACAACAAAAATTCTTTCTAGTGATCATTTTATCATGAAATAACTTTGTCTTCTCCTTGCAAATTTATGCATTCTTATAAGAATCAAGCCTAAACTCTTTCAATTCTTGCAATTGTAATTTCCTTTGTTCACCTAATTGGTCCATCTTCATACTGCATTGGCTGATTGCCCAAAAAGCTTTGTGCTCAATTTCCACTAGAAGATGATATGGATTTCCATAGATTAGTTGGTATGGAGACATGTCAATCGATGTCTTATACACGGTTCTATATGCCTAAAAAGCATCATTAAGTCGTTGGCTCTAATCTTTACAATTTGGGTTCACTTTTTTCTTAAGGATTTAGTTAATTTCTTTATTTGACACTTCTGCTTGCCTGTTTCTCTATGGATGGTAGGCCATAGACACCTTACGAGTGAATGGTACTTCTCCAAAAGATTTTTTACCAATCGATTGCAAAAATGAGTACCCCTATCACTAATCAATGCTTTTAGTGTTCCAAACTTACCAAACATTTTGGACTTGACAAATTCTACAACAACTTTAGAATTATCAGTCTCAGTAGCTTTATCTTCCACCCATTTAGAAACATAATCCACAAAAAATAAAGTGTAAACAAAACCAAAAGAAGAAGGAAATGGTCCCATAAATTCAATGCCCTATATATATAAAAATTTCACATACAAGGATTGGAGATATCTCTAAAGGATAAATTACCTTATTTTTGGCATTGCTCACACACCTTATAGAACATATAGCAATCTCAAAATATATTTAGCCAATAAAAACACATTTAATTATTTTTCCTAGTAGTTATATTAGGCCTAAAATGACCATTATAAGTATAGAAATGGTAAAATTTTAAAATAGATTTGCATTCTCGGGCACACATCTCCTAATTACTTAGTCATCCTAAATATAATATTTGGACTCAATCTTTATTCTATTCCATCTAGCTTTACTCAGATCATTAGGTATCTCACGATTCACTAGACAGTTTACAATATTAGCATACTATGGAACTTTACCTTGGAGTGTTAGCAATTGCTCATGCGAAAATAACTCTTACAATGGTATTGAATCCTCATCCTTCACAAATTGACTCGAGTAGTTTGCTACTAAGTTCTCTACAACTTTCTTATCTTTGATCTCCAAATCAAACTCTTGAGCTAGAGAATCTATCTAATAATCGTCGGCTTGTCTTCCTTCTTTGATAAAAGATACCTTAATGCTAAATGATCAGAATATATAATAACTTTAGAACTAAGAAAATAAGGTCTAATTTATCTAAAACAAACATAATAGCCAAAAACTCCTTCTTAGTGATAGAGTAATTGCATTGTGTTGGATTGAGAGTTCTTGCAGCATAGTAGATGGCATGAGTTATCTTGTCATATATTTGATCGAGGGCAGCACCCATATCAAAATTCCTAACATCACACATAATCTCAAAGGGTTGACTCTAATTAGGTGGTTGAATGATTGATGTCAAAGTCAAAAGTTCGTTTAACTTTTCAAAAGCTTCCTTACATCCCTCATTAACTTAAAATGGCATGTCCTTTTATAACAAACGACAGAGATTTGTTGAAATCTTACTGAAGTCTTTAATAAACATGCAATAAAAACTCGCATAGCCAAGAAAAGAATGAAACTCCGTCAAATTTATGGGATAGGGTAAGTTTCTCACAATATCTACCTTGGCTTTATCAACCTCAATCTAAGATGAAATTATATATCCTAAAATTGTACCTTGTTTAACCATAAAATGACATTTTTTCAAAATTTAGAGCAATATTAGTTTTGATGCACCATTCAAGTACGCAATTTAGATTATCCAAGCATGCATCAAATGAATCCTCATAAACATTAAAATCATCCATAAAAACCTCAATAATGTGCTCAACTTAGTTAGGGAAAATGATTACCATGCATCTGTGAAAGGTGACTAGGGCATTGCAAAGTCCAAAAGCCATCCTTCTATAAGCAAATGTACTAAATGGGCATGTGAAGGTTGTTTACTCTTAATTTTCTGGAGCTATCACAATTTGGATATAACCAGAATATCCGTCAAGAAAACAATAGTGAGATCGTCCCATAAGTCATTCAAATAATTAATCGATAAATAGGTGAGGAAAGTGATAACAGGATTTAACTTACTGTAATTAATACGTACTCGCCATCCTTATGAGAATTACATGGGAAGATTTCCATGAGATAAGCATGAATTAGTTATTTTGTAAAGTGACCAATTAAATGGTGACAATTGGCATGGATTAAAGTGTAAATATAAGAAGTTTTGGGTAAAGATGTAATTATGAGAAGTTATTGATGGAAATGGTGGGAAAAGTGTAAATAAAAAAATGTTCACCTCTTTAAATGTGGTGTGGCTGACCATTGATGGGAAAAAGGAAGTGAGAGAGAAAAAAGAAAAGAAAAGAAAAAGGAGAAGAGAGAGCATAGATTAGGCAATGGAGAAGTGATCTAAGGAGTTTTTCTTGCTCTTCTCCTTCCAATCAAACATCCAACAAGATCCTATTGCCATCCAAGTGAAGAGGAAGAAGAAAATGGGTTAATAAGCTCACTAGTTTTGTTGAAAATTTGGATTTGTTCTGTTATAGTTGAGATTTGGTTTTGATGGTATGAATTGCACCCTTATAATGTGATGTCAAGGTTTTATTGCATTGGAAGTGATTAGGAGAAGAAAATCACTAAACCTAGTGTGTGGAATCTTAGTTAAACTAGGTCAAAGATAAGATCTATTGCCTAAAGTGTTTTATTTTGCCATTTGATGATTTAAGATTTATGAATGACATAGGAAATCAGTTTAATGGTGAAAGAATGAAAAAAAAACCATTGAAATGATTAGATGAAATTTTGGCCAAGGCTAGGGTTTTTTAATATGATATGATCCAAGATTATATTTTGATGTTTCATGATGTTCATAGCATGATTTTGATGCTAATGAAGTAAAGAAATGAAAAAGAATTGGTTTGGAATTGGTTTTGGTTGAAATTCAACCAAGGGTGCATGATTATATAAAAATTTGCTATTGAAATTTTATGGCATAAATGGATGTATTAAAATGTCATGGAAGTGAATTTGGATTGGTTTTAAGTTTTAGGAATAAAATGGAATTGAATTGGAAAAGTTTAATCTAAAATATGTTAATTCTAGCCTTAAGGGCATTTTTGGTATAAAAGTATGGTTATGATGTAATGACCATGTGAATATGATTAAGGATGGTCATTAAGTGTATTTTTGGCATCGGAATTATTAAATGAAGTGTTATGTTATTAGTTGGAAAAAGAAATAATATATGGAGTGTGTGTGGAAAGTAATGAAGTTGAAATGGTTTATGGTGAATTTGGTTGGAAAATGTATTAAGGAGTTGAATGTATTTTTTTTAGGTTTTCATATGGGAAAATGAAACCAACTGAAGGATTTCGAAGTGGTAAAAGTGAAACTAGTAGTTATTGAGTGTACTTTAAATTGATTTTATGTAAATGGTTTCTATTTTACCATAAAATAAATATTTATGTTGAGTTTTATATGAATGATATTTTACAAGTAAATATTGCTAGCATAAGTTTATTTTTTAGAAATATATGAATTTTAAATTGAAAGTTAAAATTTAGATGATTGGAAGTTACATTGAAATTGTGTTATTTGTTGATAAAAAGGAAATGAAATTTAGCCGACGATACAATGTTAGGTTTTACACATATTATACCGATCTGAGTATTCCGATCGTATATGGTAGTGTCTTGGGGGCATTAGTTACTAACAGCGGGTTTTACTGTGTATGTCAGTAGTCCAGTAAGTCGCCCTCTGCATGTATCGAGTATATATAGTGGTAGCCAAAATTGTTTCGGGTAAGCGATGCAAAACCAACTCTGTATATATAGTGCTAGTCAAAATTGTTACTAGTAAGCAATGTAGAACTAGCTCTATAACTACCTATTTATAACAACTAACCTATTACAGGTAAGCGATGTATAACCAACTCTGTAACTAATGATTAACCAGTCACGGTAAGCGATGCAAAACTAGCTTCATGACTTTATGCCTAGGGGTACGATAAGAAATTAGTGGTGGGCCATGTTATGCAAGAAATTTTATGCAAATAATAATGCCACCACTATTTGTTTTAGAAGTAATTTGAGAGGCAACGTATGGTAAAAATTCTAGTGGTAAAGTTATTTTTAGTATTAAAATTTTCAAGAAACTTATTGCCACCACTGTTTATTGTTCAAGGAAAAAGGAAAAAAGAAAAAAGAAAACTCTTATATTATGAGTTTAATTTCAAAAAGGCATTTCGAAATAGTAATTTCAGAAAAATGAAGTTATGTTTTATGAAATGTTATTTCATTACCAGATTGTTTAATGCATGAATGAATTTTTATGGTAATTATTTTTCCATGAGCTTTATTATTATATGGGAATATCTCAGTTATGTTGTTATGAAAACTTTAACTTTTAGTAAACTGATTAACACCTATTGAGCTAGTTTAGCTCACTCCTATTTTTATGTTTTTAAATAAACACCCCAAGTATGTGCACAAGTGCTACAATAGCTGGGACCCTATTGCAGGATTAGTTGTATGGTAGAGTGCTACTGGCTTGTGTCATTTTTGTTATGTATGTGTTTTCTTGAAATTGGCTTAGTTATTTATATATATGTTTTAAATTATTTTGGAAAGGGCCTAAAAGTGTGATCTTGTAAATATGTTTATGGTTGCTTGTGATGTGGACCTGAGGTCCTATTCCAGAAGTTGAGATGGTAAAAGAAATATTAGATGTGTTTTAAATTATGATATACAGGTTTCTGAAATTTGGGAATCTTAGAAAAAGTAGTCGTTATGTTGCTGAATTTTCAAAAAAAATCTCATTATTTTTCATGCTTTTAACTTTTAAAGTATAAAAAGTTTTTAACAGTTGAATGGCTTAACTTTATGGGAACCCTTCGGTTAAGTTAGATATCAATTGGAATAGTACTGTGGAGTCGCCAGGTGGGCTCTATTTGGGTTCTAGAAGGGAACTATTGGATGGGTCTTTTCATGTGATGTGATCATTAAGCACTCAAATGAGCTTTTCCTTTTAAAGCTTGGTTAGATTCTTTGTTATGATTACCGAAAGTGTTTCTCCTTCTCCCAAAAATACATACTTAAAGTGCTTCGGTAATTGCTTCAGTTCAATGGTTAGTGACTGCACAACTGAAGGTTGAGATTTCGTATGAGATATTGGCAATTAAATATTTAAAAGTATATATCTTTTTGGCATTGGTTGCAGTGATTGCAATGCTAGCACGATTTTTTCTCTCTCATCTGTAATGAAAAAATTAAAATTTTGCTAAGTATTTTCCTCTAAACTCATGCAAAAAATGACTTCTAACTCATCCTTACCTTCTATATCAAAAACGTTTTGAGATAAGCAATCGATAATATCACAATAGATAAAGTAGTATGAACATCATTAGGGTACCTCAATGCTTCAAAAATATTAAAGCGAAGTTTTTCACCATCAAACTCTATAGTCAACGTCCTTATAATTACATCAATCTTTGTTTTTTTGTTTTTAAATATGGTCATCCCAAAAGGATTGGTGTTGAATTGGACGAAGGTTCTCCCTCCAAGTTCAATACATAAAAATAAGTTGGGAAACTAATTTGTTAATTTGCACTAAGACATTTTCTATAACTCCTTCAAGATAAGCATTAGATCTATCTATTACTTAAATTATGACACGTGTTTCTTTCAAAGGCCCCAAATTTAATAAAGTGTAAATAGAATATGACATGACACTAATTGAAGCTCCTAAATCTAGCATTGTATTTTCAAATCTGGTGCCACCTATTTTGTAGGGAATTATAAACATACCTAGATCCTTACATTTTGCTGGAAGTTTCCTTTGAATGACTCAGGCACATTCTCCCCCACATTTTCTTGTCTCCTCTCAATTTCCTTTTGGAAATGTATAATTCCTTGAGAAATTTGGCATATCTTAGAACTTTTTTATGAATCAGTTAAAGGTATCTTCACATCTACCTTCTGAACATTTTCAAAATCTTATCATCTTGCTCTTCTTTCTTTGATTTAGGAAACCTACTAGGAAAAAGAGGTAAAGTGTTAGTAAACTTTTAATCACATAAGATTGAGAGTTTACCTTCCATTTCAGCTTCTTTTAGAGACACTTGAAGTTCCTTTTCATTTTCTTCATCATCACTCATAAGAGGAGTTTAATATGGTGCCTCTATTTTTTTACTACTTCTCAAGGTGATAGCACTTGCATTCTCTTTTGGGTTCACAATTTTTTTAGAATAAAGTTTACCCAAACTATGGTTTTCTAATTAGCTAACAGTAGTAGCTATGTGACTTATTTGATTTTCCATATTTTGAATATTAGCTTTTTTTTGTTGTTGAAATTAAATTGTACTATTTTGAAACTAAGTTATATTATAAGCCAATGTTTTCATCTTGTCTTCCCATGAAAGTCCAGAGCTTGTTGGTTGAGCTTGCCTCTTAAATGGTTATTAGTAGGAGCTTTGTTGTTGTTATCCTTATTGTCCATAACTATTAAATGGAGAATTCTTCCATACTAAATTGTGTGCATGGGAGTAGTTAGGGTCATAATTCTTTTGTGGTTGACCTAGAAAACTTTCAAAAGCATTTGCTTATTCCATGGGTATTTCTTGTAAGGTTGACATATATCAGTTGGATGTCATACTATTGTGAAAATACAACTTGTTTTTACTTATTGAGTTCCATTTTTAGCCATCTGTCTTGTTAAAGATGTCAATCCAACTATTCGTTGCTTTAGTGTGGCAGTATTAGCTTCATTAATTTTTAATGGTTTGGGATCCTCTCAAATGTTAAACTAGTGAGAGTTATCAGGCATGTTGGAAATTAAATTTTTGGCTTTAATAAGTGTCCTATCTACTAATGCACCTCTGCTTGCTGAATCTATGATACTTCTTTCTTGTGGCAGAAGACCCTCATAGAAATATTGGATCAAGAGTTGTTCACTTATTTGATGATGAGGGCAACTAGGAAACCTCTTGAGACACTTACAAAACTTATATAATGTCTCCTATTATACTGTCTAATTATACATATTTCCTTTCAAATATTTGTAGCTTAAGAGGAAGGGAAGTACTTCTCCAAAAAAAAATTTTCATTTCATTCCAAGTAGTTATTGATCCAGAGGGTAAGTGGTAGTAGAGTCAATCCTTGGCAGTGTCCCCCAATAACAAAGATAATGCCCTCGACTTAATTTTCTCTTCTTGTACCCCAACTGGCTTCATGCTAGAACAGACTATGTCAAATTCCTTAAGATGCTTATGAGGATATTCACCTGGCATACCATGAAAATTAGGAAAAAGCAATAGATATTAATCCTCAATAATGGTGCCAAAATTGGTAGTGTGTTGTACTACGACAAAAATAACTAACCTTAAAACTATAGCTAGTAATAAGTCTAATTTGATCCCACATATTTAAATTGGGGAGGGGTTTGGTTGGTTTTGAATAATAAAACAAAGTAAAATTGAACTAATACAAGCAAATCAAATTAAACAACATAAAAGAGAGAAAATTGATCGATGATTTTGGATTCGATTTTTGGTTCAATCTCAGCCTATACACAGATAAACATACTTTGTATTACTATTTTCATACCTCTCTTAGAAACTATTAATCGTAGATTAACAGTAAGCTCTGTTATCCCCAATTTTTCCTTAGATCATTTTTAATCAAAATAAGCTCTTTAATTAGACCTAGCTATCAAACAACCTATAACAAGCTCTCTAGATTTAGCCGAATAGTTGCATTACGAATAAAGAAAATAGATCAATATAGGCAACAACCATATAAGCTCGAGTCATTTGACCTATATTACGTTATCCCTAATGATTGAACACCATTAATTGCCACAAATGAATCTAAAACTTAACTATTACGAATTGTATTTCAGATTCTAGTAATGGATTTATATAAAAACAATCTAATAGAAGCATTCGCATCATCCTTACACGAATACCAAAATCAATAAGCAAGAACAATATAAATAATACCTAGAAAGAGAAAGATTCAACAATACACAATGACGATATGCTCAAATGTGATCCTCAATGTCAATTTCACCTTTAAACTGGAAGAAGGAAGATTAGACCTCTATAGATCCCAAAGAAGTGATGCTTCTGCTATAACACCCCTATACAAAACCTACAACCACCCACACATATGGTACATCAAAATCTTGTACATACATTAATGACATACATTTCTATTCAATGTTGTACATGTACATATTACAAAATTTCTTATCACTCAATAATATCATTTAAAAATAGTATTACATCATTACATTATTATGGTAATCCAAAAGAGATATTACACACAACTTAAATTCGTAATTACAAAATGTTAAGAAACTACAATTTCCTTCATTACATATAGAGTTGTTCTTTAATCAAAAGACACATCTAAAGGTACTTTTACTTCCAACGATTGGCCTTGGTCCCTGTAGATGATCCATATGTCTTATTCCTATTACTTCGACCTACACAGATTAACACTCGTGTTAAGCTTGAAAACTTAGTGGGGAACACTTAGTTTGGATGACCACTCATGACAATCATCCACCAAGCACACATACATTCATGAATACCATAAACTCATGCAAACAATGATGGCATAATTAAGCAAAGTATATAATGCAAAAATGCTTCATTATATTACCCATATACCAAAATTCACATTAAGCCAAATATTAATATTCAAAACTCATCAATACAAATTATTCGTGTTGCCATGTTGTACCTCTTATTTATGACTATTAAATTTCCTTTTATGTGTTAAGCCTACACATTCCTGTGGGCGTGGATAAGGGGAGCTATGGATATCTGAAGATATCAAACTGTGGAAACCTAAAGGCATCAAACTATAGATAACTGAAGGTATCAAATTGTAGATACTCAAATGTATCAAACTATGGATACCTAAAGGTATTAAACTGTGGAGATATTATAGTCTCAAAATGAAGACACCATTGGTGTCAAAACTCTAGCAGTTGTACTGCAACCCTATAGGCATGCCTATCTATCCATCATCAAGATAATGAAGCAGGCACTATAACATTTTCCTTTAATCATTTACCAAATTCATGATTAATATATTGACAAGTCATATGATATTCATTTGAGATCATAAAATCTGTATGTAAACTTGTATGAAACTTGTATGGTCATACTAAGTAATAAATATACATATAAATCATCTATCTATATGAAAATTTCCTTAGCATGCATTATGATCAATCTTAAATTTCAATATTTAATAACCTAATTCACATATGGTAAGTCCTATTTCATTTATTTCTAGGTGTTTGAAAAGTTTCATACACATTCATAAGGGTTCAAATATGATTCGGTAAAAATAAAAAATGAAACAAACTCACAATAGTTCAATTTCTTTCCTGTCGTGTCTCTCATACCTCCACTTGCTCCAAAATTTTCATATAGAAAATGTTTGAATTAGGTTTTAAGGTCTTCTGTACGTTTGTCTCCCTGTGTCTCTAATTTCAAAGCACTAATATAAAGCCATTTGAACTTCTAAATCATGAGATATAGATCATACATCGCAAGTTGCTCCAAAATAGGGGTAGCATTGGGTCACCATTTTCAATCTTAATTTCCAGTGTCATAAAGCTAGAATTAAGTCAGAGTCTCTTCTAGAGATTTCTATTTCTATGTCTTAGTTTTCATATGAAACTAAGATAGCTCAATTTAAAGGTCTATAAGCTAATATATGACCTAAACAATATGACTGGTTTAATAAATCCTAAACAGAATTACACTTCTCGATACTCTCTTATCATATTCAACCAATTCTATGCAAGGTAACACCAAAATAACATCTAGAAAATATTACACATCCAAATGAATCTTTTTATCTATTCAAACATACACACAAAGAGAAATTAGACTAAGTGTAGCCACAAACCTTAAAATTTGCCAATTAGCTCTTCTTTTAGTACTCTTCCTTCTCTTCCCCTTTGACTTTTCTTGATTCACCAACTAGAACACCACAAATACATATCTCAATCCCATATATAATCTTATAATTTCATTTCTTCATAAGCAAAGCAGGAAAGATGAAGATGAGAAGAAAAACCACAAACTTTTACGTTGATTTGCACCTAGGATTAGCTTGATTCCCTATGAAAAATGGTGTGATTAAGGAGATGGAATGGTTAGGAGATGAGAAGAGAAAATTCTGCCCTACATACACTTCCCTTTCCCTTCTCTTCTAGTCCTGTCATGAATTTTCTAGTCTTAGACATATGTTCAATCCCATTAGACCATATGTTACAATCCCATTAGACCATATATTATAAGTCTATTAGATCATGTGTTACAATCTTATTGGACCATGTGCTACAATCCTATTAGACTATGTGTTATAGTTCTGTTGTACTATATGTTACAAACCTATTGGTCACACATGCTTTAATCCAATTGGTCTATGAGTTGACTTTAGGAACATTTCACATTGGTCCTTCTTCTTCCTTTAATTCCCATATTGGCATATAATCTCTTCAATTAATTTCATTCTCATCCATATTTCACATCTAAGGATATATGTCCATTCTGTCTTTTACATTAAGTACCATTGTGTCTCTTACTATACTTAGAGACACTTTATTTGTAACATCCTATTACCTATACATATGGCTAGAACAATTTTTTGTGAGACATTTATATGACTTAAGATAAATGAACGTTAGACATAAGTTATTTGTGACTTAAATATTGTTTGGCACATTCATACAATTGTACATGCTTTCATTTGGCATTTCCGGGGTAAGTATGACAAATTGTGATTATGATAAATGGTGAATCAGTGAAGATAAATAGCACACGTGAGGGACAAGCAATGGACCCACGTATAATATTGTTTAAGTTAGGAAGACTCCACTATAGTTTGTAATTATGACAAATGGTGAGTCAGTAGAGATAAATAGTACACATGAGGGACATGGAATGGACTCACGTATTATATTGTTTAAGTTAGGGAGAATTTACCATAGTTCTGATTCCTTACTGAAACACTTCACATTGCGATTCTCTCCCCTGACTTTCATCACCGAATAACGATCTAGTAGCTTTTGTGGTGTTGATTTCTATTTCAGTGTTAAAGTACTGGCTAAACGAGTAAATGGTTGTAATGTTGTTTCTACTGTGTAAATACACATGTGCATATTGGATATACATATTTTCATGAAAAGGGGTTCATAGTGTAGAGAATAGATATAAGGGTTCTGGATATTGGTTAAATTGAAAAACGAACGCAGAAGAAAGGAAATGCAGAAATAATACACAAGTATGGATAGTAGCCTACGATTCTGGCATTTATGTAAGTTTTGGCTTGTTGAGCGATTTGGTGTTTTGGAGTTAAAATGAGAGTAGTATAGATGATATTTTCATGTTGGAGGTATAACAGCACTGAAAACGACGTATAGAACTTGTATAGGCATGAAAGATGATAAGTTCTGCTTCGTCTATTTTTTGTATCCTCTGTGAACCAACTTCTTCTGTGATGATGTCATCTTCCTCTAGGTGACATCATCTTCCTCTTTGTTTTGGCTTCCTCTATCTTTTGCTCCGCTTATCTTTGTTCCGTCCGCCTTTTGTTTAGTCTGACTTTTGTTTCGTCTGCTTTCTGCCTAAGTGTCTGAAACTTCCTCTATATTACTATTCACATACTTCATCTGTGTTACTGTTCACAAGTATCATCTGTGTTACTATTCACGAACTTCTTCTGTGATGACGTCATCTCCTTCTGTGTTTTGCTTCTTCTATTTTTCATCTATACATATCTTCTGTCCCATTTTTGACCCCTCAGAAGATAGAATTGGCCTTAGAGGTCTCATAAAAGTTGTAGATCTTGGAATCATATTTCAAACCATATAAAGAACACCTTGATCCGATCCTTCTAGAGAAAGTTATGGCGATTGTAAAATATCCTCTGTATTACTGTTTCTAAACTTCTTTTGGGTTACTGTTCATTGCATATCTTCTGTCCTATTTTTCACCCTTCAGAAGATAAAATTAGCCTTTGAGCTCTGCATGGAGTTTGTACATCTTGATTCCCTCTTTTGAATCATATAAAGAACAATTCAATCTGATGTCTGTAGGAAACATTATGCTAATAATAAAACTTCTTCTGTGATGACGTCAGCTTCCTCTGGGTGACGTCATCTCCTTCTGTAAATCATCTTCTTCTGTGACTCATCTTCTTCTGTAAGGGTGCATCGTCTGTAAAGATGCACCTTCCGTAAATAAACTTATATCCATTGCACCCCCTAAGTTATGAGAGACCTGAAAGAGTGCTATGGAAAGAGGCCAATAAGACTTGAATCGTGATGTTGACGGTTTTTAATAAATTTTGATAAGAGAGAGAGAGAAGTTATGAAGATAACTGGGATTGTCATGAACATGCATTGTACATAATTCATTTTATACATGTGCATTATTAAACACTCATAATTTTGCAAATTGTGATATATGGTATTTGATATAGACGAGCAACTGAAACGTCAACCTCAAAACGTTATCGAAACTTCCAGGAATTAGCTTCGGGAGCAACTTGTGAGTAACCTAGATGGTCTCACTTAATTACTTATTTGTTTAAATTCTGTTTTGAAATGATTGAATGAATGTGGTTTGATTGTTGATTTTGGACAATGAAGGTCCGATGACTGTGATATTGGATTGAGATATTGAAGTGCTGCTTGTGTATGAATGTGCAGAACTATATGCTTTTTAATATGATTGATTGTGATAGATACATTCCATCCATGAATGTACAATCAAATAATGGCAGTTGTGACCAGAGTAGCCACCGATCAGAGCTTAAAGCTCAAAGTGTGAAAAGGAGCCTCGAGCTCAGAAACTGATTAAAAGCCTAAGGCTCACTATGTAAAATGAGCCCTATATCCTCATAGGATAAGGGACAGTTATCAATGAGCCCAATATCTAAAATAGATACAGGATAGTTCAGGCACTCGGTCATAACAACGTAATAATTAGAAAAGAGTCTTATGAGCATTTCATATGCATCTATTTCAGTATGTTTGATTAATTGAAATGCAAAAATTGCTTATGCTTAAGTGAAAATGTGATACTGATGTAAAGTATAATTTGGTGAAATATATGTCATGTGAAATGTTGTGTTGTATGAATTGAATAAACCATCGATGATGGCTACCTCATTGAGTTCGCAGAACTCACCAAAATTGCAACGTTGTCTTTTCAGGATTGAGAGACGACTCTAGCTACCGAGAGGCTCTACCAGCCATGTAGATTGTGAATTGGCAAGAGAATTCATGGCTCAAAGGTCGGTCAACTAGGATTTTTAGACAGATTAGATAGATTTTGTATATTTTTCCTCTTTCATGTAGTACCTTTGTACTAGGTTTTGATGATGTACATGTAGTAAGTGTTGGAAGATACAATGTAGACTTTCGGTTTTATGAAATGAAATAAGGAAAAAGTTGGTTTTTAAAATATATTGTGATTTTCTTATGATGCGTTATAAGTGAGTAATGATATGATGCCTTGTGAAATGACTGTAGCGATCAAACGTGGCTCACCCTTATCGTAAGATATATACTGGAATGACCTTCGAGCGTCTCGGTGTGTACCCTGCGGTAAGGAGGCGCTACAATTAGACTACGTTTATTTCCTTGCTCTTTAAAAAGGAAAGGCAAAGTAGTGGCTAAACTCTATGCCACATTCTTTACTTACCACCTGAGATCAAGTGGCAGAAAAAAATTCTACTTTCCCCCTGGAAAGACTGCAAAGTTGAGAAACAACATCTCGTCACACTCCCAAACTGAGAGTGCGTCATTGTATTTAAAGAGATGCTCTAACAATGTCTATATCACAGACTACCCTTATAGATGCAAATCCAAACTTTCTATAATGGACTAAGTCAAAGTAGGAGGCAGTCAATAGATGTAGCAATTAGAGGGACACTAAAAAATAAACACCTGAAGAGGCCCAATAGTTGATCGAAGACATGGCCATAAAGAACTACCAATGGTATTCAGCTAAAGTGTGAATCACCAATGGGCCATTAGGAATTTGTGAGGTAGATGAGATGACGTAATTGGCGAGTCAAGTGGAAAGCTTAAGTAAGAAGATAGACAAAATTACTATGGCTCCATTGGAAAGCTTAAGTAAGAAGATAGACAAAATTACTATGGCTCCATAAGGAAGAGTGATGTAATGTGAAGCATGCAAGCTAGATCACCAAAGACAAGAATGTTAATAAACTTAACCTGAACATGTAGATTATTTAGGTAATGCTCTGAGACCCTAAAACATTCGTACAGTAATATGTACAATCCTGGTTGGAGGAACCACCTGAACTTTTCATGGGGAAATCAGAGACAATAAAGAAATAAACCTTCAACTAGATTCCAGTAGCAAGCATCATAACCTAAAAAGCTAAGTATGGATGAAATGATGCTAGAATTTATCTAGGAATCAAGGGCAAAACATCATAAACAACAAATATCTATACGTAACTTGGATGTGTAACTTGACCAACTGACATCAATAATAGCTGAAACGCAAAATAAGAATTTGCTGAATACTGGGGAACGAATCCCTATCGAGCATATGAAAGCAGAAACATTGAGAAGCAAAAAGGAGTTACAAGCAAATGTCAAAACCCAAAATGGCGAGGAGGATTGTGAGAAGAGTCAAAAGACGAATAAAGATATACAGAATCCTCCAAAAGTAAAGGCATTTCAGCCTACCATACCTTACCCAGCAAAGTTAAAGAAAAATTGAATCGATGAGCAATTTAGGAAATTCCTCAAGCTATTTAAACAAATTCATATTAACCTACCATTTGTTGAAGCTCTAGCACAAATGCCTAAATATACAAAATTTTTACAGGAGCTACTATTTAATAAGAAGAAATTGAAGGAATTTACTACCATACTGCTAAGTGAAGAATGTTCAGCGATCCTACAAAACAACTTACTAGAGAAGCTTAAAGATTTAGGGAGTTTTACTGTCCCTTGTGTTATTGGTAATTTGTTAGTAGAAAAAGTCTTAACTAATTTGGGAGTTGGCATCAACATAATGCCTTATAAGTTTTTTAGGAAACTGGGACCAGGAGAACCCAAGCTTACTAGCATGAGCATTCAATTAGCCAATAGATCCATTAAATATCATAGGGGATTAATAAACAATGTATTAGTAAAAGTTGATAGGTTCATCTTCCCGATTGATTCTATTATATTTGATATGGATGAAGACATAAAAGTACCTTTAATTTTAGGACATCCCTTCCTAGATACAGCTAGATCCATTATAGATGTTAATGATGGCAAACTAGTCCTTAGGGTGGGGGAAAAAAGGTGACTTTTAAGATATCTGATGCAATAGGGCATGCTTTTGAATGCGATGACTCCTATTATTTTGTTGATGTTAATTATTTTGTAGCATCAGACATTATGCAAGAAATTATGTTTAATGATAACCAGGAATTGTCTATATCCCAAGACAAGAAAGAATGTGAAGATACTAGGCCTTTCATGAGGATGAAATAAGTGGAAGAGATAAATAGGAATAAAGAGACTAGATTAAAAACCTCCATTGAAGAACCACCGGAGTTAGAATTGAAGAGACTCTCTGATCATCTAGAATATGCATTTCTTAAGAAGAACTCAATATTACAAGTGATTATTGCATCAACTCTAGAGATGGCATAAAAGGAAAATCTATTGAATGTACTTAAGGAAAAAAAAAGGGAAATCACATAGAAGATCTTCGACATTAAAGGGATCATCCCTTTCTTTTTCCAAAAAAAAATTTAATGGAGGAGGAGTTTAACCCGTTGTATAACCTTAAAAAAGGCTGAATCCAAAAATAGAGGACATGATGAAAGCTGAGGTAATTAAACTCCTAGATCCTCGAGTGATTTAGCCCATTTCTGATAGTCCTTGAGTGAGTCCTATGCAGGTTGTACCAAAGAAAGGAGGGAGGATGATCATCTCTAATAAAAAGAATGAGTTGATACCTACAAAAACCGTCACTGGATAGAGAGTGTACGTCAACAACAGGAAGCTAAATGATGCAACTAGAAAGGATCACTTCCCTTTGGCCTTCATAGATCAAATGTTGGAATGTTTGGTAGGGAATATGTATTATTGCTTCTTGGATGGACTTTCAGGCTATCTATAAATCCCAATTGCTCTATAGGACTAAAGGAAAACAACATTCACATGTTTCTAGGGTATGTTGGTCAGTAGAAGAATGTCGTTTAGGTTATGTAGGCAATAAGGAGGTTTTTAGGTCTTGCAGGGTTTTATAGAAGATTTATTAAGGACTTTTCGAAAATTGCTAAGCCTTTAACAAAGTTAGTAGAAAAGGACATACCTTTCACATTCACAAAAGAATGTTTATATAATAACCCGTTCCTACATTTAAAGGTTAGTTGTTAGATTGAGCCATATCATGTGAGAATATATGAAAAGCATTCCATTGGCATGCATTATATTTGCATACACGCATGAATCATGAATTAGAAACATTATAATGATAGTATATGAATTCAATTGATATATTCCCAAGTATGACATATTTTAAATGGTTAGGACGCAATTATGTGTCATTTATCTCGTGAATTTTGTTTGACAAATTATAATTAGTGAATTGGGAATTTCTTGATATGACTGAGTAAGTGATAAAGTGGTATAAGCACCTAAATTTAGGAAAAATGTTAAAGAGCAAGATAAAAATGATACATGGACATTTGGTAGGTTAGGCTTATGACATGGTGACATGTGGCATGAGAAATGAGTGACATGTGGCTTAATTAATTGAATGACAAATGACATGAATACATGAGTGACAAGTGGCCTAGGAAACTAAATGACAAGTGGACCAAGTATTAGGTGATAATTGGAGGTATAAGAAGAAGACCTATGGCATATTTTTCCACTTGACAAGTGTCCCACCTCTCCACCACACATTTGTACCCCACAAATATAACTCTTGAAAGACCATCTTTCTTCATGTTTTTGATCTTGTATTTTCTCCTTTATTCCCTCACCAACGAATTGCTCACATAACCCCCCCCCCAAAATTTAACTCGACATTCGATTCTCTGTGTTACAGTAGGTTTGGTAACCTCTATATATGAATTCGTGCCATT